>CM034353.1:62193311-62204515 GCA_019925275.1 Mytilus edulis
CGTCCATTTTATTACATGTATAATCATAAATTTAAATGTGTTTAATGTTTCCATTGGAGGTTGAAAAATGTTTAAATGCTTTTAATATGTTTTATGAACCAAAACTTTTGCTGAATAGCCGATATGAATACTATAGTACATGAAATAATGTACAACTGAAATCAAATATTACAATACTTATATTACTAGAGCATTAAATATGATCGGTAAAATAACCAATAAAAAATACACAACAAGGCTTTTAACTCTATAGTTACTAGTATACCCTGGTTTGCTATATATTATTTCCCTTTCGAATTGACTAAATTAATGTACTTGCTGCTCTTTAAACTATATGAAGTGGGATTTCCAGTCTATAGTGCAACATATTTAGTCTTGCTCCTGAAATTTTTATAAAGAGAAACCATTTTTTTCTCATTCTTTTTAAAAGAGACTCTAAAGTGCCTTTGGCTTTTCTATATCCCTTTGATTCTTTCAAATCGGTAACAAAATTTTCAGGTTACTAAAAGTCTAAATTTGGGCAGATTTGTCAAATTTGATCCAATCAAACATTTAATATTAAAGTTGAAATATTGGGATTTAACCCTTCATAGCTCGGAACTATTAGAGTAATAAAATATGCCTTCAACTTGGTATTCAGTTAACAAGAAAAATGTCGTTCAAATAAGGAAAGACAGTTAAATTTCATAAAATATGTCCTAAAATTTGTGTGATGTTTCGTCCATTTGGTCCTTTTGAGCCTTATCAATTACAAGCAATCTCTTAGAGAAAAAAAATACAGACATGGACTAGCATATGGAATTCAAAGCAAAAGAAAAATTAATACATGAAAATAGGACTAAAAAAGTTCAAAAAGTATATCGTTACGATGTACAAGACAAAGTCCCTTTTATCTTAAGCTGGGGTCACACATTCACGATTTTTACTGCCGTCCTTGACAGGACCATTCCCGATTAAAATGTGTCAAAAGTCTGATCAAGATCCTGTGAATCGTGGATGGAAATTCAAACTTTAATTAAAATTTGTAAATCAAATAATTTAATCACGACAAAAATCAGATATTGTTCAGGAAGCGTCGATATTCAACAGTTTCCAAGCGAATTTATCCCGATATTCCCGTTTTCAATCCGCTTCTAATCCAATTTGTATATTTCGCCTGGTAGAATTCGACCGAGTCTGTCACGACTGCGTCCCGATTCTACCGAATGTAATCCGACAGATATCAGACAGTGACCAGACAGTTAACAGACGCTGACGGAAGTTATCCGTTCGAAAACTGTCGGCAAACTCGGGATGATTAGGTACTGTCGGAACGTAATCCTATCACGGTCCGCTCTTTCGCATTGCAAACGGATTTGTCTGGTCTCAGTCGTATTGTATTCTGTAATTGTCAGGACTTTGACGTGGGTATCATTGACGAATTTCGTATTAAGAACGGGACTGTTCCGGAACGGTTTCGGTTAAACGGTTCGCAATCGACAAGATCTGGATGCAATCTGGACTCAATCGGCAGAAAAAAAGCAATGAAATATTTCTCCAGATCATTCCCGTTCCACAGGACACCGTCAAGAATACACAGAACATTGTTAGGATTTTGATCCAATACAGCAGAATCGGTCACTACATAGGCACGATTGTAATCCGACTAGACAAAATCGGCTGAGTTTCCCCGAATGTTACGGGACGCACCTAGCTCTCGTGGTGCTTCGCCGAACTATTCGGACCCTTCCCGACCCGTAGGAATCTGTTACGAACTTAAACGACTGCGTTCAGACAATGATAGGACATTCCACATAATTGAGGATAGTAATCCGACTTTTTCACTTTTCGTGTCGTATCGCTGTCTGATCTCAAATGGGAACAATAATCGTCAATGTGTGAACCCCGCATTAGCTATATCATATATGGATAACATAGACCGAATGGGAAATAAAACCTACAAAAGAATGTCTGTACACCAAAAATATTGAAATCAACCACAAACACCGTTTTCGTCCTTATTATTTCTTCTTCTTCAATATCAACTATCGCTTTGTAAAAAGGACACTATAAGAATTGGTTTACTTGAACTATTAATGTAATTGTGAAAGAAAACTGTGGCATCAGACAACTGATGATGAGGACGCCACCCCAATGCATCCGAACGAAATCATCAACAACTTTAATGTACTAACCATTATTCATTATTATCCTGTTGAATATAGTTACAGCCGATTTCAATGAGTATGTAGCTAAATGTAATTTCTTTGCTTAGCTTGCTTGATAGCTGAACCTGAACCGTGAAGTCATTTTAGCAAAGGTACACTACCCTCCTTTCGGAGTAGCCTAGTCCTACAGACAGATAGATTGGTTATCTGTCGGACTAGTTTACTCTTAAAGAAGGCTTTTTAGTTTACATAACCTAACAATGACTTCACGGTTCAGCTAGCAAACAAGCTAACTAAAGATATTACCTTTAGATACATACTCATTGAAATCGGCTATAACAACCACTAAGATATAACTGTGCTCTGTGAATAGAAGAAATGTAATGCTTCCCAACAGATTCCTTTTGGGACATCATCTAACACGATACAATGCTTCCAATGCCAGACAGGCATAGAAAATAACTCAGTATTCCTCCAATGGAACCGAAGATTATATATATCTTGTAAGCACTGCGTGACCTTGGTGTTATTTCTTGTAAAGGTATGCCCAAAATACGGGAAATTACATCGAAAAATGTATACACAATAATTGAGTGGGCAAAATTTATATGTGTGATAACAAATGTATGTATTGCATTAAGAGGCTGAGTACACTTGTTCCCTACACATGTCGCCTGTGGTGGGTTGTATTGTAGGTGGCGGTAGCAATTTCCATTGAATTATTCTATATATACAGAGAGAATGATAATTTTTGTATATGTATTTAGTTATTCAAATTTGCATGTATGTGGATTCATATTTTGTTCGTGTATCATGATGTCAGATGTACGGCATACGGCAGCGTATTAGCGCCACACATTTTTTTTTTTTTTCTTCCTATGTTTGCGTTAAACGCAAACCTTTGCGTTATAACGCAAACCTTTGCGTTATAACGCAAACCTTTGCGTTTAAACGCAAACATTTGTTTTATCTTATTTCTTATTTAAGATTCAAAGGAAACAGTAGTTATTAATGGAGGAGGCTGTATATATTAAAATTTATTCTCGACTCCTCGAGATTAAGAATTGAACGATGGACACTAAGGGCGTGAATTTTTCTTGCTACCTGATTGGAAGATATCACGAGACGTGAATAATTAAAATTTATTGATTGGTTAGGACAATCCAAACCAAGTAAATGTTCTTCAATCCCGTAGAGTATCGGATTTGTCGTCTCTATTCTAGCAATTAGATTTTACACAGGTAACTTTTAACTATAAATAGACGAATCTTCTGGAGTAAACAACAACGTTAAACGATACTACAAGTTCATAACGTGTGACCTCACGTGATGGTAAAATTTGTTGATTAGTGCACGTGGCTATTCTAGTAAATGAATTAATCTACAAAGCGAGAGCTCTTTCCATTTTCATCAGCTAAGAGTCGAATTTAGCACTTTTTGAAAGGCTATCGCTTGTCACCTTTGTAGTCATTGCAAAGTAAAATGCTTGAATAATAGATCATATCAATGACTAATAATGAGCAGAATAATATAAGAATTAAGATGTGGTATGAGTGCCAATAAGAAAACTCTCCATCTAAGTCACTATTCGTAAAAGTAAACCATCATAGGCCGAAGTACGGTCTTCAACACGGAGCATTAGCTCACACTGAACAACAAACTATAAAGGTCCCCAAAAACGATATCCATGTTACTACTAGTATATATATTACAAAGAAAATTGAGTAAATTGAGGTTAATTATACCTAAGAAAAATATCAACCCTGCTAATATAGCTATAACCGAATATAAATATACTTCCAAAGTAAGCTCTCGTTTGAGAGATGTGTAAAGTAGGTTAGATTCCAACAAGCTACCCTTTGGCAATAAATGTATAGAATGAAGATGTTTTATTAATAAAATCATGTTCTCTCTATTCAAATTGCTACCCAAGCATCTTAAAAATACTTCATTATATTGAAATGAAAATTCAATGACTTTCTATCAAAGAATCTTGATCATATTCTGAGATTTAAAAAAAATGTTTCCTTATTAAAAATTCATTTTAAAGCAGAAAGATCATTTTGTCTATTTGACTTGGAGGTTTCACAATTGTATGACTTTATTTTTGATCTTTCAATTTAAATATGACTATATACTAAACTATATCTATTTTCTTGTTAAATTCTATACTTTTCTGATGCACAAATCAGTCTTAATTTATGCATAATTGCACTTCAAGTATTCCATTATTCCTATGCATATTTATTATAATGGTTTGGCCTTGTATGTATGTTTCTTTTTTTATCTACTAGTAAATCACATCCGAAATGAATGACAGACGGACATCTATACAAAACTTAATGAATCATTGAAATCAAGATATTTGCGTTATAACGCAAAGGTTTGCGTTTCAACGCAAAAGGTTTGCGTTATATAACGCAAAGGTTAGCGTTATAACGCAAAGGTTTGCGTTATATAACGCAAAGGTATACGCAAACATAGTCCTCTCGGGAAAAATAAAAAAAAATAAAATGTGTTGCGCTAATACCCTTCCGTACAGATGTCTGATGTAGTAGCATAGTGGATGAAATTTCTACAATATTATGAACAATCTTGTAGAATATAATTGATCTCGTTGCGTATATCTTTTTTTTTGTAATAACGTGTTACTTAACGTTTCATTTTTGACACGCTGATATCGGTGATGTTATGGTATCGATCGAAAAAATATCTGGCAGCTCTACTTTGAACCATTTCAATTTTGAATGTCTGTTTAGCAGAAAAAGGTTCCCAAGCTGACCACAAATATTACCGTTATGGTCGATTTTTTATGTTTTGGCTTAATGTTTTCAAGAATTCAGGAAACCTATGCATTTTTTTGCCATTAGCTTTGGTGTTCTTTGTATGTTTTGACCATTTTAAGTTTGAGTGTAGTGTAGTACTGAGGTGCCAGGATATATAATCAACACATTTAGAAGGAAAAAAATGTTTTTTTGCAATAAATGCGATCAGCTGCAAGAATGACATATATACAATTCTTGAGATTTCATGTTTATGTGGTTTGATCTTGAACCCTCTCTTGTATAAGAACGACACACTGAGTTGGCTGCTAAGTCAGGAACCTGATGTTTAGTGATTGACGTTTGTTGATGTGGTTCATAAGTGTTTCTTCGAAGTGAGCCAATGCGTACTTCGACTTATAATGGTTTACTTTTGCAAAGTGTGACTTGGACATAGAGTTGTCTCATGGGCACTCATACCACATCTTCTTATATCCATTGGTTGAAATACGACTGTTCGCAGAACATGTCAACCCAACCAATATTTGCTTTAACTCCTAAAAATCGTATGTTTGTGTTAAATACCAGCAAGCTTCATTAAAATTATATTCATTTAACGCGGTCAGGGGTAGAGCCAACACATCCATTTATATTTATGAGAGCACCAATGTGGTTTCTTGATAACAGATGTATAAACAAACATCAAGGACATGATCAACAGAGATTGAAAAAAATGGTGAAATACAAAAAAGCCAATTCAATTCTAAAAATAGAGGCTCGTAAGAGCCTGTGTCGCTCACCTTGGTCTATGTGCATATTAAACAAAGGACACAGATGGATTCATGACAAAATTGTGTTTTGGTGATGGTGATGTGTTTGTAGATCTTACTTTAGTGAACATTCTTGCTTCTTACAATTATCTCAATTTAGAATGAAATTCAAAACAGTGTGGCTGTGGCCATTGATTGGCACATTAAATTCATCCATTGACTGGAACAATTTACGTGAACGTTTGTCTGTAACGACCACTGTTAACGATGTAAACCGTGGGGTCACCAAAGGTTTCTTAACGCCTTTAATTATAAAATAATTCGAAAAATTAATCAGGAAAAACCTTTATGTTTTGATTTATATAATTGGTATAAATCAAAACATCGTGTTATTTCTGATTAATTTTTCGAACTACTTTACTAAGGTGTTGAGAACCTTTGGTGACACCATAGTTTAAGTGTCTTTAAAAAGTACATAGTGAGTAGTGGTCGTTACATACAAACGTTCACCTAAATTGTCCCAGTCAATGAATGAATTTAATGTGTCAATCAATGGCCACAGCCACACTGTTTTGAATTTCATTCTATAATGAACTTGGTCCATTAGTTACAGAGGAAAATATTTTGTAAAAATTTACAAAAATTTACAAAATTTACAAAATTGTTTTTAGTCATGTTGACTTATTTTTAGGTCTTACTTTGCTGTACATTATTGCTGTTTACAGTTTATCTCTATCTATAATAATATTCAAGATAATAACCAAAAACAGCAAAATTTCCTTAAAAATTACCAATGCAGGGGCAGCAACCCAACAAGCGCCTTTACCGGTTGTCAGATTCATCTGAAAATTTCAGGGCAGATAGATCTTGACTTGCAAAACAATTTAACCCCATGTCTGAATTGCTCTTTATGCTTTGGTTTCAGAGTTATAAGCCAAAATCTACATTTTACCCCTATGTTCTATTTTTAGGCATGGCAGCCATCTTGGTTGGTTGGCAAAGTCACCGCACACATTTTTAAACTTAATACCTCAATGATGATTGTGGCCAAGTATGGTTAAATTTGGACCAGTAGTTTCAGAGGAGAAGATTTTTGTAAAAGATTACAAAAAATTACGAAAAATTGGTAAAAGATTACTATAAAGGGCAATAACTCCTTAAGGGGTCAACTGACCATTTTAGTCATATTAACTTATTTGTAGATCTTACTTTGCTGAACATTATTGCTGTTTACAGTTTATCTCTATCTATAATTATGTTAAAGATAATAGCCAAACAACGTTATAATTTCCTTAAAATTTGCCAATTCAGGGGCAGCAACCCAACAACCGGTTGTCCGATTCGTCTGAAAATTTCAGGGCAGATAGATCTTGATCTGAAAAACATTTTATTTCTGTCAGATTTGCTCTAAATGCTTTGGTTACAGGGTTATAAGCCAAAATCTACATTTTACCCCCTATGTTCTATTTTTAGCCATGGCGGCCATCTTTGTTGGTTGGCCGGATCACGCCACACAATTTTTAAACTAGATACCCCAATGACGATTGTGGCCAAGTTTGGTTTAATTTGGCCCAGTAGTTTCAGAGGAGAAGATTTTTGTAAAAGTTAACGACGACGGACGACGACGACGACGACGACGCCGGACGCAAAGTGATGAGAAAAGCTCACTTGGCCCTTCGGCCCAGGTGAGCTAAAAATTAACACATACATGCATCTAAGCTATAGTAAGAGGATACACATAAGAAATATACAGATTGTGTCAAATGAAAGTTTTTCATTGGTAATGATTGATTGATTTATTAATGGCATTAAAAAGATTCTTTCGGTATTCTTGGTATATCATAGCGACCAGTTCTTATTAGTGAAGGAAGCCGAAGTAACCGTGGAGAACCACCGACCTTTGGCATGAAATCTGGCAATCCTAGTCAATACAACGAGAGGGGTTCAAACATACAACCTCAGTGATTACAGGGTTGTGGTCCCTGCGGATGAACTACTAAGACCACTTTATATCATGATGTTTTCATTAAAAAAAAACATGCACAGCACACAAAAAAACCCAACACACACACAAAAAGAACCGGAACAGCGCTTTTTTGCTTGTTTTAAGGCTAACAGTGTTGTGAATGATTGATAAATTTTGAAAGGAGTGAAGAAAATTTTGAAATAATATAAGGAGAAAACAGCTATTATAAAATGCTTTCTAGAAAACTCAAATCAAATTAAGGTCACCGTACGTTTGTTGTATTCTAAAATAGAAAAGAAAAACAAACTGTAGATTCCTTTGCATATCTTCAGTATCTTCATTGCTAGACTTTGAAAATAAAAATAATGAAATTGAAAGATATTCTGTCTATGTGAAAACAGTCGTAATAATAAGATCAAATCACACTATTTTCCTCATTCATTAGACAAGTATTTCCTTTACATTTGAATTGTAAACATGTCTCAAAAGTTGCATGTTTCATTACAAATCTGAACCATCGTGTTCTGTTAATTTACGAGCCAAGATGGCGGAGAACCCCGTATTACATTAGGCAAACTCTCAAGTAAAAATTGTATATATATCCAATACTTTAGTATTAATAAAAACTGGGGGGAAAGTTTAGTGCATCTCCGTTACCAATATCTATGAATCATGCAATGAAAATTATAACAATCTTTTTTTATTTTTTATGTACCTGGTTTTAGTATACCTAAATGAACAGTAATAAACTCAACAGTCTATATCCCCTTACATCAAAATCGGGCATTAATCCGTTCTTTTGAACCAGTACATGTAATAACAGATAATTCTGGTGTATACATTGTTTACTTTTAAATGATCTAAGCATCTTAAGTAAGCAGTAACTTGCAGAGTCAGTGCTTACTATTGATCTAATAGGAACACAACTTCATTACACACTAGGCAATCTGTAAAAGTTTCCTTGAAATCTACCAAGCCGCTCTATGAATAAGGCAAATCAAAGTTTCTATGGAATCCATAATAATAATTTTGAAGTAAATAAAATAAGTGAACACTTTGTTATTTATATTCACAGTTCAGTATCGCAGTTTCTTGTCCATTTAACATAGGAGCCGTGGAATCGAAACTCACCATACTATAAAAAATAACAATTTGAAAAGCCATACAAAGCCATAAAATAAGAAGTGAAAAATTGTTCATTAGTCTTATGCCGTATGCATCGTCTTCTTCCTTGCAACAACTACAATCACAAGAAAATGCTTTAAGCAAGGATGCACACCAAGTTTTAGGAGTGTATCTACACATTTTACACCCAAGTGTACAACAGCAGAGAGGACATGGCATATCGCACATGCAGCAGCATTCTTTTGGCTGTATCCTGCAAATATAGCTCTTGTTTCGGCAACAACAGCAGCGCCAGCACAGATTGCAACACCCGTCCTCCCCTCCAATTGTGTCAAAACTCGTCACAAACCGAAGCGTCATCGAAATACATGCGCTGATAGAAGCCAACAATGCATAAAGGTTCACATGAGGCTTTAGTTTCTCACAATCACACATAAAGAAATAAATAGTAAATAGTATGTTTTGCGGAAGTTCTTCGAAAAACATAACAAAACATATTTCACTTTGACCTTGCAAAATTTGGAAAAAGTTTGGTTTCCTCTTTTTAATAATTTCCATAACAATGTTTATTACTTGCAAGATTGACAGCAGTGATCCAAGGAGAGAAAATACAGCCGCCAGAGTCCATACATCATTCGTGTTACTACACATCGATGTATCGATTGCTAATATATCGAGCTTAAATGTCTTGTTGATCACTTTACAATTCGCCTTACACATTCCAGATTCAAAATCACCTGATGTGCCAAGGAACTGAATTGGTCCAGAACTTGCAAGCAACCAATCATTGACTAGATCCCATATAATGAAAAAAATCACTAAAATACGAATCGTAACGAAAGTACCGGTTGACATTTCTGTCTTCTTCTTTGAGATGTCCATGCTCGTATCGGAACCACGCCTGCTTTTATGCGGTTCTGTATAAACAGGTTCAAGGGATCTGTGCCAAGACGGTACATTGCCATAGTCTACAACACTATTTGCAACAGATCTCGGTTGTCTTGAACTTCGGTATATATCGTCAATACTACCACTTTCAATGGCTCTCGGTATTTCCCAATTACTTGACTGTCTGGTACCTGGCTCAGATAGAACTCCTCTCCCTCTGTATATTTGCATACCAGGTCCACTCCTTGATTCTACAACTGCTGATCTCTGATCGTACGGTCGTCTCTCATATCTTCTGCCATTATAAGCAGAATATCCATGATTATCTTGACCTAGATTTTCCGTTGCAGCGATACTTCTTCTGTCATAGTCAGGTCCCATGAATCTGGTTTCCTCGTTGTCGCTATATAGTGGATTTGTTCGTCGCACTGCTGGTCCATGTAGTCCACTTTCACTCTGAACGGGCAATGGGATGCCATTTGCAAGGTAGTTATTTCCTAAGGGGCGTCCATTATATTGTTCTGTTCTATGATCTCGCCAAGAATTTTCATTTCTACCATATTGATATGGAGACCGATCATCTAGGCTCCCTTGACCATTTTCTTCATTCCATCGTCGTGTGAACTCTTCCCTATACATTCTTTGTCGTCTGCAATTGCAAAATGGCGATTTAAACAAGGAAGAACATAGAGTTGGACTGTATTTTATCTGTAAAAGGTGTGCCACCGTAATTTACAACTGATAACACAGTCGATTGTATTTGCGTTGGTCGTTCAGATATGTCTGTTACATAAACTGATAACTTTATTGAACAATTTAGTTTTGATATTTACAATCTAAAATCAATAACTCAGAAAAACAAATATCTTGTTCGATTAAGAAATCAGAAATATCCGTGATCAAATGTGAGGGTGTTTGTATTGCGTGCCTACTTGAAGCCAATTTTCTGTTTAGAAAATATAATTAGTTATGTAACGACACATTTGTGCTTATGTGTCAAAATGGAAATGTACCTGAGCTTCAAACACTATACCATGTGCCGATTTAGTGAAGTACAGAGACAGGAATTGAAAGAGCCCATTTGAATCACAATAAGAAGCGAAAACAAACAAACAACAGACTGTATTGAATGACACAACCTTTCTTTAAAGTTGATTGATTTGTATCTAAAAGACAACACATTGCTTCTTTAAATAGAAAATTGATTTTTGGTTGAGAATGTCTTTCTTATTATTTTTTTTTGTCTCGGCTGAGACGAAAGTTATAAAATGCAAGATAAAGGGATTACTGTCCTACGGCGGCGGTGTGGAGCTAGTAACTATTTGTATATATTTATAGATTATCGTTGATCATCTCAACGAGATTGATATTCTCGCTTGAGCTGGTACAGCGAAAGTGAGAAAAACAATCGAGTTGAGATGACCAATGATATTATGATAATCTGTTTATCGCTATTTTACCTATGACGACGTTGTCAATTTCATGTCAATTTCGTTAGCAACTCCACGTGACCTCCTTAGTTTCTAGCGATAATTTTTCCATCTCA
>CM034353.1:62204615-62232490 GCA_019925275.1 Mytilus edulis
AAAAGAAGGAGTGTTCAATGACAAAAGTTCCTATAAGTTAAGCCATTGACCCATTGTTTAACATGTCATTTAGATATTTCTTGTAGTTTCCATGTAAGTCAACATATTGCATTTCGTACAAAGTTAATGATAAATCAATAATAACCATGTAAAACAATTTTACTATACTAATTCTTACTTGTAAATCATATTCACTAAATTTTAATAATCATGTAAAAATGTTTACAAAAGAGGGACGAAAGATACCAAAGGGACAGTCAAACTCATAAATCTAAAACAAACTGACAACGCCATGGCTAAAAATGAAAAAGACAAACAGAAAAACAATAGTACACATGACACAACATAGAAAACTAAAGAATAAACAACACGAACCCTACCAAAAACTGAATAAATGTTTTTTTTAGAAACTCCTAATGTATAGTGCATCTTTTCAACGTTCATCGTGTCAATTAATCAATCATATGCGTAAAGTCGGACGATATGAGTATATACATAGATGGTCAGGACCATACGCGTATGGTCCAAATACTCTTTTGGTCCAGAACATAAACAAATGATAAACGTGATCTTGTTATACAAGAAAGATAAATCAGGGATATCTCCTTTGCATTGTGGTTTAAAACGTCTTGTAAAATATTCCGCGAAACTAAGTGGTATCTGGAGGATTCATTCCAACTCCGATTAGAACACCCAAAATTCGTCCCAAAAAACGTTATGAAATCGATCCAAATTAAATGTTTAAGGAGACATGAATGCAGTGTTCGCCCATACAAACTCTTTACAAATACATTTAGCACATTTACTTTGTATGCTGTATATGACTACATGACTACTCGGGCCAGAAACAAGCATGACAATGACAACTTTGACCAATTTAAAGACAAGTTCGACCACTTTAACAGACAACTCGGACCCCTATTAAAATACACTCGAACCACTTTAAAATAAAACTTTGATCAACTAAACAAAGAATATCATATTATAGCATATGGACCAGTGTAAATACAATTCGGACCACTTATTACAACTATTTTAATCTGTTTCTTTTTTCTTTAATCTTGTATACGATTTTCCCCCTTCATTTAGCACGTTGTGTACTTATTCCATTTTCTGTAACTCCCCTATCAGACTCTCATAAGATGTCCGAATGGTCTAAAAAGTCCATTTATTGTATCACTATAGCCAGTCAACACTGAGTATAAGAGTTCGACAGTTTCGCTCATCTTCAAATCTTAATTGATAAGAATAACCAGTTTCTCCCGCGAAGATCGATTGTCCTACCTGGGTATTCCGGCTTCCTTCACCAATAAAAAAATGACCTCCACATAATGGCCAATTGAAAAGAAACTGGCGTAAATACCAAGTAAGCAGATACAATCAAATTCGATTTGTTCTGTTGAAATGATAATGTACGTTTTAAATTCGTTTCGATATTTATTTATCTATCTAAATGTATTAAATAAATGCAAAATTGTTGCACCTTGGACGTACATGACTATAAAAATCATCAAATTGCCTCCCCCGTCATTATCTTTTAATCTTAAAGACTGCTAGATAATTTTTATTTCTTAAGACAATACTCAGCATTATTTTATTATAACTGCTTATTGAATTTCAATACTATGCGGATATTAGTCTTTAATGTGTTTATCAAAGGAAAACAATATTTTATTATGTATTATAGTAATGATTGATATTGCACAATGCACAACAGATTACTTTTTAACATCAAATATTCACAAATTTTGATTACAGGTTTGTGATTATAATACCAATAACATCGAATAAAACCAAAACGAGCAAACATTCGTTCACAATTATGAAATCTAAAATTTCTTGTAGTTTTTAATAAAGAAAAGATGTCATTTTGAATCGGATTGTAAATCTTTTAGTGGTAAGGTTTAAAAAGATATATATGTATATCGAAATATTTAAGATCAGCATAACTGATCATAACTGGTTCTAAATAAAGGCAACAGTAGTATACCGCTGTTCGAAATTCATAAATCGATTAAGAAAAAAAACAAATCCGGGTTACAAACTAAAACTGAGGGAAACACACCAAATATAAGAGGAGAACTACGACTTAACAGAAACAGAACATTAAAATGTAACACACACAGAAACGAACTATAATATAACAATGGCCATTTTTTGGACTTGGTATAGGACATTTTAAGAAAAAAATGGAGAGTTGAACCTGGTTTTGTGGCATGCCAAACCTCCCGCTTTTATGGCAATGTTAAATATAACATTAAAATGACATCATTACATGACAGGACTACACTACAAATAAATGGGAAAACATATGGGACATAGAAACACACGAATAATAGTTAACAAAGGGTACCAGGTTTAAAATTTAATACGTCAAACGTGCGTTTCGTCCACACAAACAATTATTTGCTACCTATTAAAATCTAAAAAAAAATGTAAAATGGTAATAAGCTATCAGCGGTGGTCTAAAGTGGTTGCAGTGATTCCTTTAGAGAGCGACATAGCTGGTTGTTGCATAGGCTTTTTACAAGTCCTTATCCTAATGCTGTATAAGTGAGTGCTCTATTTCAAAGTCATGGATCTGCGTTAATTTAATATTTTATGGAAAGGTTTATTTCCATTTTACATTTTTAATACATTTTTAATTCTGCTTTGGCAGAGTTTGCTACTTTTGAAAATATTAAATATAATTAAGCAGTAGGTATTCAGAAATAATATAGGGATCTATATTGTAATTAATTATGCAAGTCATTTATGCTATTGTTATAATGACTTGTTATTGAAGGATTATTAACTTGATAGACTATTTTTTTGCCGACTCAATGTAATTACCGGGCAAAGCAGATCCAGTATCTGTCTCATGACAAGCTTATCCGACTTTTAGAATAATGGCATTTTTTTCCATCATACTTTTATTTTAGCTCCATTTGTCTGAACTGTTTGTATTTTTAGTTAGTAGTAAAATTGAGAAGGAAATGGGGAATGCGTTAAACTACTTTTCCGCGTACAAACCGGTTTTTTTTTAGTTGTTCGGTTTTATGAACGAAGTCGCGTGCATTTCATTGATAAATTGACGCGGATGAACCTCACGTTGCAATACTAATACATGGCGTCATAGCCTAATATTTTATCAAGTTCTGTAAATGATTTTCAAAATATTAGGTAGTAAGTACTACTGAATTTTATACTTTTATTCGTTCAGTAACGAAACTATTTTTTTTTGTATTCAGTACGTTTTTTTTCTCACTCCTTTACTTCTTTAAGTGCTGTACAAGTGGTGATTTTTGTAATACTGTTACAATACTGATTTTTTTCAGTACTGTAACAGTGGTGATTTTGGCAGTACTGTAATAGTTCTAATTTTTGTTATCAATACTGTAACAGGACAGTTTTTCCCCATTAATGGGCATTATATTTTTATTGTCTGTGCGTACGTTCGTCTGTTCGCTCTTCGATTTGTTCTTTCGTCCTGTCGTTCGTTCGTCCGCCGTTCCATCCATTCGTCCGTCTGTTAATTTGTCCGTCCGTTCGTTTGTCCGTTTGTCCCGTTTTTGGTCAAGGTAGTTTTTGATGAAGTTGAAGTTCAATCAACTTGAAACTTAGTAATCATGTTTCCTATGAGATGATCGTTCTTATTTGTATGCAAATTTAAAGTTTTGACCATAATTTCACGGTCCAATGAACATAAAAAATAATAGTGCGATTTGGGCATCCGTGTTCTATGTTATTCGCTGTGTTTTGTGGACAGATGAACGTCCCTACTGAATCAATACTTACTTGTCAGTGCTTACCTTACCAGTATCAATAATTCTAGACTTTTCCTTTTGAATTTTCCTCGGAGTTCAGTTTTTTTGTGAATTTACTTTTATTTCAGTTGATGTAAATGATGCAGTTTGTGTTTTTCAGACAGTTTTGATGATATTCAACCAATGTTTCCATTATAATAAACATTTATATTTAAACTACGCTTTGGCTAATTTTATTTCTATTTTCATAGATTTGGTGTGGCTTGTTTTTATTTATTTTCATGCATTCATGATACATGCACTATTAAACTTCACTTAACGAGCGATCTTTAAGGTGCGTTAACATTAAGAAATCATAAATGCTTGTATATGAATAAACTCATCATAGATAACAGGATAACATTTTGTATTTACGCCAGACGCGCGTTTTGTCTACAAAAGACTCACAACTGACGCTCGAATCCAAAAAAGTTAAAAAGGCCAAGCAAAGTACGAAGTTTAGGACAATGAGGACCAAATCCCTAAAAGTTTTACCAAATACAGCTAGGGTAATCTATTCCTAAGATAGAAAAGCCTTAGTATTTCAAAAAGTAAAAAGTTTTGTAAACAGTTAATTTATAAATATGGCCATATCAATAATGAATAAGGAACAGCAGTCAGTAGTAAGTATTCAATCACTACTGAAATAAATCCTTCTGGAAACACTACAGAAATAATACTTAATCATCAGTACTGAAATGTTAATGATAAACAAAACAGTACAATTACAGTACTGAAAAATTCAGTAAACTTAGTACTGTTACAGTACTAAAAAACTCAGAAATACCTAGTACTATATTACACTACTAAAAAAATAAAACTGTCACATAACTGAACATAAAAAGAAATAGCTACCGTACAACGTGTATAGTTCAGCAGTACTGAATTCACCAAGAGTACACCATTACAAGGTTTTGCCGCGGCTGTTCATTGATGTTTTACAAGAGTGTAGACAAGTACAGTAAAAGTGTAAGTACATACTTGGTAGTGTATCTATGATTGATACCATTGTGACTGTTGTTTTAATCAGTTCCACTGTATTTGATATATATAAACAGATGTACATATATCAATATGACATTGGTATGAATATTAAATAAAATTATATTACAAAACTAAATGCTTAAGTATCGTGATTACAAATTATAAAACCTACTCCCATTTTACAATCCTAAAAAAATAACAACCTTTGTGGCCAAAACGACTACACCTTCAACCTAGTTTAAGTTGGCAAAAAGCTACATTTCAACATTTTTTTTCTATTTTTAAGATCTTTCACGAAAAGATAAACAAAAAAGTCATTGATAAATCATTGATATATGACATGCCGAATATCTTCCAGCTATTATCACAGTTTCCGATTAACAACTGACTTAATTCAGTCGTGAATTAGCGGCTTTATATAAATATAGCGCAAATATTTGTGAAACAGTCGCGTAACGTAAGCATGGCATATATATATATATAACCTAATTATTAGAAAATAAGTTGCGTAACGAAAAAATGGAAAACTTAACGTTTCCATTTTGTGCCTGTTAATTTTGTAAACCAAATCATCCGTGATAATGGAATAGGGAGCACCTAGATACCATCAATGCTTACATTCACATATGAAAAATCAAATAACTGATGTTTTGTTTATTTTCTAGATATATTTATAACTATTCGACAATAATCCATGCTTGCTATTAATATTTTTAGAAATGAATGCCTGTCGCATATTCCAATTGCTCACTTTTTTAAAGCTCACTTTTGTGAACGTCGAATGGCGACATTTTCGTACATTCAACCTTTTCCGGATAATTTTTTATCTGTTGATATATACTGTATATTCAAATGTTTAATACCGCAACATCAGGGTGAATCTTATCATAAAACCTTTAAAACTATAGTTTGTTGCAGTATCAATTCTCATAGCGGCAGAGCTATCCCACGGAATAGAGCGCTTTAAACAGTTCCTTTGGTCTTGAATGTTTAGCAAGCAATAACTAATCTGTCAATCAGTTAATTTAGTCAAATTACAAAATGTATGCCATAAAAATGAGGAGCCAAAAATTTCTACAATTAAACTTTTTTTTCTTAACTTGATTTTTGGGTTTATTAGACTGTAGCAAAATAATTGGTGAAGAAAATATCATATGGAGGTGCATTTCTTTTCCTGCTACGGCTCTTTGAAAATGACCAATTTTGATGATTTTCCCATTTTTCGTCGATTTTTAGCTATTTTTGGGCTGTAATCGTGAAAAAAATCACAGTTCCACAATTAAACTTTTGTTCATACTTTCTATAAATTTTATTTAAAAAAAACTATAGATAAGTATTAATATAAAAAAGTTTTATCATATTTTGACGCTTTTTTGTGTAAAATTTACCATGCTGTCAAATTTGTGTTTTTGTGATTTTTCTCAGTTTTAAGAACACAATGCATAATATTATAACTTTTTTGTTATAAATGATTGAAAAAATACATATCTGAGAAATTTGAAAAGACCAAAATGATATGGGATGTACATGATTATTGTAAAATCATATTTTGTATCCCTAACCCATTTTCTCAAAATTTTGGCTAGATATACTGACTTGATTGGTCGTAAAATTTGAAAAATGGATTACTCAAAAACCATTCATTGTAAATACACAATTTTTTCACAGAGTTATGTTTGATTATAATATTTTAAAAATTCATTGATATTTTCCACTTGTATCACATGTTTCGGAAATAATTCAAGAACGAGATTTCAACGAGACTGAACGAGACTGAAAAGTCAGAAGAATACATCCTTAAGGGCCCGAAGGACGTAAATAATTTACATTACAAAAACATTATAACTAGAGTTTTAAACAAAAGCCATTCAATAAAAAGTGATCATTTATAGCTTTCTGAAGAAAATATTTCAGCAGCTTAAGCTTCAATGATATATTTACCCAATGCAAGTTTGTGTGTTTACATTTTGAGGAAAGAAACATATATAGATAACTATACATATTATAGTCAGCATGTTTACAGTCCTTTTCCAATCAACTTCATGTAATATGGTGATGTTGTATCTTATATGCAGTTTACACAAGAGGTGATACATTGTACCTAAAACAACCTGGCTTACATGCTGAATTTATATATATTTTGAAATGTCTTTATCCTACCTGTATCAAAGGCAAAACAAAATAGCTGCATTGATAACATTTAGATTGATTGATTGTTGGTTGCTTTACGCCGCATTAGCACAAAAAACCTATATCGCGGCGAGATAACATTTAGTAAATGCAGACAAAATTTGTACTCTTAATGAAGATGTTTGTACATAAAATAGCTAAATCAATATTTATACACTGAAAAGCCATATGGTTAAAAAATCGTTTTTCGTTTAATGTCTTGTATATTGTCGTAATTTCTGCTTCTTGCTATGCGTTTGTATAGGTATAAAGCCAGCAAATACGAATAAACTCACAAAACTTGTAACTAAACTAGGGATAAATAAATACGGCTGTCAATTCTGTTTTTTAGTTTTTTATTCTCTCTTGGTAGCGTGAATAAATAATCAATAGTAAAAATGATACGTTTATTAAACATCTAGAACTGTCGAAATATTTCAATTCGTAAATTTTACGGACGCCATCACGAGTTGGTTGACCGTTATGGAATAACCGTATCACAAATGATATCGGATATGTTCCTTACGTCGTAAGCACAATCCCCTTCCCTTTCCTGAATGTGACCTACCGAATTAGACTATTTACCGGATTTGTTATCACATAAGCAACACGACGGGTGCCGCATGTGGAGCAGGATCTGCTTACCCTTCCGGAGCACCTGAGATCACCCCTAGTTTTTGGTGGGGTTCGTGTTGGTTTTTTTTTAGTTTTCTATGTTGTGTCATATGTACTATTGCTTTTCTGTTTGTCTTTTTCATTTTTAGCCATGGCGTTGTCAGTTTGTTTTAGATTTATGAGTTTGACTGTCCCTTTGGTATCTTTCGTCCCTCTTTCAATACATGTACAATATTCGAGCAACAACATATAATTAACATACGGGGCGGAACTACTAAACTAATATTATTTCTCTTGTATTTTCGTACGGGCCGAATGGGATTATCTTCAATATTACAATGACAATATGAATGCAAGGCATACAGCTATCTTCTGTGATGCTTCTTACCTCTAAACTACGACCATTACTTGCAATATAAACTTCGAGACATACAGCTAAATGCGCTGCTTCTTACCTCTAGGAACCCCCGGGCTGAGCCTTGCTGCAAGCCAAATGTAAAAACAGCAAAAGACTGACGAACGTGACGTTGCACTGGTATTTATTTGAAATTCCCGGAAGTAAATATTCTAAGTATTAAGAAAAACATAAGGTCAAACGCTGACATAAAATATACGAGGATTAACAGGGGATGATGTATATAATCATTGCCCAATTGATTAAAGCGACATTGAAACCTTAAACGACAACCTGATACAATTTAATTTTAATTAATAACTGTAACAAAAACCTATTAGTTAATAAACGTTCAAAAACTTTATTAAATTTTATTAAGAATCATTAATTATATCTTATTTCGAAGTAACACTTGTTACATGTGAAAAAATATCGTAAAATAGTGATTTGATGTAACTAAGCTTTTCATTATTTGTTACACAAATCATTTTTGGGAGAAATTGTATACAAAACTGGTCATATTATTTAACGAGTAAACAAGTAACAAGGTTACTTGTTTTAGCCTAAGAATTTGACTAATCTAAATATCTTATCTTTTTAAGTAGACTGCATTTCTGCATTCTTCGGCAATTTTTCTCAAATAATTTTTTCCTCCATTGGTCTACTTTTTTTTACATTCTGGAACCTTTTTATACGCTATTTTTTTGCATTTTAGTACCCTATATTTTTTCATTTTTAGCTAACCTTTAGCTTTTTTTTGCGTCCGGCGTCCGGAATCGTCCGTCGTCGTTTTCCGTCGGGTTAACTTTTACAGAAATCTTCTCCTCTGAAACTACTGGGCCAAATTAAATCAAACTTGGCCATAATCATCATTGGGTATCTCTTTTAAAAAAAAGTGTCCGTCGACCCAGCCAACCAACCAAGATAGCCGCCATGGCTAAAAATAGAACATAGTAGTAAAATGTAGATTCTGGCTTCTATCTCTAAAACCAAAGCATTTAGAGCAAATCTGACATGGGGGTAAAATTGTTTATCAGGTCAAGATCTATATGCTCTGAAATTTTCAGATGAATCGGAGAGCCATTGTTGGTTGCTGCCCTAAATTGGTAATTTTAAGAATTTTGCCATTTTTGGTTATTATCTTGAATATTATTATAGATAGAGGTAAACTGCGAACAGCAATAATATTCAGTAAATAAGATCTACAAATAAGGCAACATGATCAAAATGGTCAATTGACCCCTGAAGTGAGTTATTGCCCTTTCTAGTCAATTTTTAACAATTTTTATTAATTTGGTAAATTTTTGTAAATTTTTACAAAATATTTTCCTCTGTAACAAAAGGGCCAAGTTAATTATAGATAGAGAAAATTGTAAGTAGCAAGAATGTTCAGTAAATTAAGATCTACAAACGCATCACCATCACCAAAACACAATTTTGTCATGAATCCATCTGTGTAATTTGTTTAATATTCACAAAGATCAAGGTGACTGACACAGGCTCTTAAGAGCCTCTAGTTTATATTTTAGCAGCAAATATTTTCTCTCTCTATTATTCTCTAGTATGTAAATCCCACCGACCACCTTTATAATAACAACACAATACCACATACACATGTTTCATCCGATGGTAACGCCCCAACACGATCTTTGATGAAATTGAGGTTTGTAGATCGCAACAATAAGTCTCGCATTTTATCAGATTCAAATTATTGTTGCACAGCACGTAAATCTTTGTTTAAAAGGTGAAAGAAAGGTCAATGATTATTTCGAAACAGGAATTTGACAGAGTTAAAATCTGGAGAAGTATTATAATATCTTCAATAACCAGCCTATAATTGTAAGATACTGTTTTAAGAGACCTGTTAGATCCCTTGGTATCTCTCCTAATTTTATTTCTTGGTTAGAATTTAGCCTTCTCAATGTCACTTTTGAACAACGGTCTGCTACTTTCGACTTTATTGATCAACGTATTGAAAATTATCATTACATATTTAAACAGTCCATTCTAATGAATTATTTGCAGTTTCGATATAAATTGAAAACAACAAGTGAATTAAAAGCAAGATAATGTCTTTTTTTAATTATATTTTTTAATCATTCATTCTCCTCCTTTGAGTTATTATCATCGATCAGCAGTCAATTGGATCATTACCACTACCACTGGGATGTGTGGTCCATGCACACGTTTTGTCCTCCCATAAATACAGGTCTAAATCAGGAAGGTCTCTACAGTAAGACAATGAACTGAAACAAAATATAATGAAAAATATATAATTGTCATAATAGTTATGATTGATCGGTATGAATAGTATCATCAGCAGCAGTAACTCTATTATTTATCAAACATTACGCTTCATTCAGAGCTATATGTGAAAAATGAGTTATTAAGAAAGAACTGTCATATGTATATATGATAAATTCATGTTTATGTTTATATGTTTTGTTGAGAATTTTAATATGCAGTATGACTGAAACCGATGATTAAAAAAACTGAAAATATTGAACAATGAACATTTAAAAAAAATCCAACACGGTCATACTATACATTAATTTTAGCTTCACAGTTCCAAGTTTCTCTATGCACCAGCATCGTCAATAAGTTCTCCGCTGTGGGAATTGAAAAATGGTAACAGAAAATTTCATACACGTGACCCTTGTTTTACATATATCGCACATAGATTTGAATGTTAACATCGCATTCATATAAATTTGCAAACGAAACCAGTTCTGTGCATTATTGTTTTATGAACATACTTACTTCTTTGAACATGGAATCTTGAAAATATCGTCTTGTATATCATTCAATCCAAAGTTTGTGCAGTATATTTTGGACAATGATGAAGCGGATTTTATAGAATTCAGCTGATCTAAAAATTAAAAACATTCAAAAATGAAAGAAGTTATCCGCTGGCCTTTTTTTAAGATTTGTATGTATAAATATATATCTATATCATTTATGTTATACAAGTGTTTACATAAAAAAATTGCTCAAATGAGTTACTTATACATTTGTGACATTTTTAGAAATAACAAAAATCAAGATTGAAGAACTGAAAACTACCTTTTTAAGTGTTACATGTAAGTAGAAATTCCTTGATCGTAAAAATACACTTCATCTCTTTTTCAATCAAATACTGAAATATGAAATATACCTTTTGTGAATGCAAAATCCAGATCAGATGATTCATACCAGTACCCGGGCTCCAACTTTGAAACGTTCAAACTGAATGCCAATAATACATGAAAAAGTAGGTCCAACACTACCGTTCTCGCCTTCTTCTAAAAGACCACCAATAAACAAATCAACATCATCTACTGATCTAAAAACCATAAAATTGATTTAGATTTATTTTATGGTTGTCGTGCTCGAGTTTTTTTGCACTGCTGTGTTCTTTATTGAAATTAAATGACATAAATTTAGTAGTTACCAGCGACAATTTTATTTAAATCAACAAATACATGTACAATATTTAAAGATTTATTTATTTTTCTGTTAAGCAATATTGAACCCTATAAAATCAGAAATAACTTTAGTAGATCCGAATGGAATGAAAATCTAGGTGTACTATTGCTACCGTCATGGCAGGCAATAGTTGGAACAGAAATACATTTCAGTAATGTGCAAATGCTGATAAGATAGATGTTTATAATTTGGCGCAAAAAGGTTTCATAGAAAATATGGCAGATTCAACAGACTGACGTGGTTTTTAAAATCACTCATGTAATTTGGTTATCCAGTATTATATGGGAACATCCAGTTCTTCATCTTTGGTTGAAATTGAATATACCCACCTACGATTGTGATTTGGTATTTGTAGAAAGTGTGATGATGGCGTGCACGTCAAAATTATTACATAATTATTTTATCAGTAAGTAACAATTGATATTTCGACACTTTGGTAATTATATTTCAGGTCATCAATTATTGGAGAAAAAAGACTTTCATTTGACTTTAAATCTTTAATATTGAGATCCCTAAACAAGTGTGTGTAGTGTGTGGTGTACCATCTGTATAACATATGATAGAGGTCACAATAGCTTTAAGTTTAATGATATTTGGAGTAAAATTCCATAGTTTCACTTTTAACTTAATATCAAAATCAACATTAAAAACCACTTATTAATAATAAAGTTGAGCTTACTCATAAACTGCTGCAAGATTTGAGCCAAATTTTTCAAAGTCGTCAAAACTTCTGAATTTTCTTAGTCCACAGAATTTCCGCCATTCATTGTAAGCAGGAACACCTTGATCACGTCCTCGTTGAATATTTAAAGAATACAGATCTGAACCTGGTGGTGACGTGATGAAGAATAGTTTGTCACGTATTCCTTCAACTAGGAAACTGAAAGAACATAGATTTCATGTATTTGTTAAACCTTTAAAACAGGTGAAAAAAAGAGAAAAAAAACATTAAGTAAAATCGGCTATAAAAGGTCCCGACATGAAAAATAGAAAACAATACAATTAATAAAGCCAAAGGCCTGATTTATAACAAAACAATTTTCCTAAAACAAACATGGCAGACGTGAACCTAGTTGTTTTTTAAGTTGACCTTCAACGCAAGTTTAATAGTTTGAACCACATATACAAACATCTGTTAAGAATAAGAATAAATATTCACAAATGTTAAAAGGTCATAACCAGTCAAATTCATGTTCATCGATTGACTCAAATTCCCTATTTGACTTATAACATACTGAAAAGGAATATCGACAAAAGTATAAAAAAAAAACACAATTTACAAAATGCATGGTCTCGATATTTGTATCAATAGTGTGTGTGTTCTTTGTCTGGACGTATATATTTTATGTGTAAATATTTTGTGAGGGAATTTGATGTTTGCTCTGCCTCGGTAGCAAACTTTTTATAAATAAATAACGATGACGTAGTTGGCGAAAAAGGCCATGTTTCAAACATTATTAATGATAGCTTAGTTGAATAAGGTATTTTAGGAATGCAACAATGGTAATATGGCTTTCGAATACAGTTCTTGTTTGATATGCCATATGGGTACCGAAGATGGCAAACAAGGTCTTTGTTTGAAGTATTTCAGAAGTTGTTTCCATTGGTGATTATGGTTGCAAACATTTTTCCAACCGTATACTACACTTACAATGTCACATATATGACATATATGAACATACTTACTTGTCAATTTTTAGTGCTGGTTTCGTTGCCAACCATCTTGTAAGACTTGTAACATGTTTTCCATAACTGCGTTGCCATAAATGAGGACTTTGTAAATTGTCTTCTACTTTATGTTCGAATACAGTTCTATAGTCACTTTGTAATTCTGATTGTTCAGCCATTATTTGCGAATGTCCATAACGCCATGGAGCTATTCCAAAACTGTTGAGAATAGATGCATCAACACTATCATCATACACATTATCAAAACCATTTGTTTTAGAGTATAACTTATATCGTCTCATTGTATCATGGTCAACAACAAGTGGTAGAAAATGGTTATATGTAATATGCTGAACTTGCGCTATGATAATACGACGAGTTTCTTGGAAAACCGTTTCATTACTCCAACATGGATTTAGCTCGTGAAGTTTCGTAGATAATCGGTTATGCTCCCTCACAAAAAGCAAATGGTTTAAACCCAGATTTGGTGCTTCATTATTTCGTCTATCGCCTGAAAAAGTTTTATTGACTTAGAACTTCAAATATATAACGTTTTGGGGAAATAATTAGAAATAATCCATAAATAGTAATTTAAGAATGACAAAAAATATTGGACAGAACAAAAGTCCACACAAACCAATCGTTTACGGCAAATATTAAAAGACATGAATACTATCATTAACCTCGAAAACAAACTACGTACGAATGGTATCTAGCAGCCATTTTAACTTTCTCCGTTTTAACTGTAATGCGATAAATAAATATATAAAATGATTGGATCACCACACGAACTATTTTTGAAGGGAAAGAGGTACGATTCGCTTTCAATTAATTTTACGCTTGAAATAGAAAATAAAAACACAATGATATACGATAGATAACTCTTGATATTCATCTTATTGAGAGAAAAAACATAAGTATCAAAGACCAAATCAGTCACTAGGCTCCAAAAGGTAAATAATTAAGAAATTTCTCACAAACATTCATACTTAATTATGTTTGTTGAAGGATGTTTTCTCGTCTGAATTGTTTCAAATTTGGATTAATAGGGTTAAAGCTTAATAAATTGTATCATGCATGCGACTGGAATATTTTTACAGAATATCCATGCGACAAGTATTGACGTTAAATGAGATGAAGTTACTAAAAGATCTGAAGCAAGTTAACCAAAAATAAGGACAATAAGCTTAGCTATACAAATAAAGCTGACAGATTCTTTTATAATGATGAATTGTCTGAATTGCATTACATGACAGTATTCAGCTTTACTGTTACCTGCAAGTGGACATCTATCCCGTTTTGATATCTTTAAACACTTTCCTCCATTCTGTGTTGGTAAAAGATTTCCAGGGTCTGTCTTCATTAAAACTGGAAAGTAAGCACAGATAAACTGAACAAGGTTAAGAATGTTAATCCAAAAATGATAATCTACATGTTAAATTAACATATTTAACCGAATCACCTGAGATCCTCCCCCCTCTTCCCTGGATTTCGGTGGATTTCGTGTTGATCAAACTTTAGATTTTTGTGTTGTGATTTGTATATTGTAAAAAGTAAAACCACAAAAATACGTGTTAAAGTGTCTTTGTCTGTTTTTTGCCATGGACGTTGTCAGTTTTTTTTTCTACTTATGAATTTTTATGTCTATTTGGTATCTTTCGTCTCTCTTTTACGTAATTTTTTTACCATACAATTGGGACAAGGTGAGTGGTCATAAAATAATAGAAAAAAAGGATATGGACATGATTAGTAAAAAAAACCACAGAAAATACAAAGGCACAACTGTAACTGCTGTTTTCTTTGTCTTAAATCTTAGACAGACCTTCAAAACTATTACAAAATGTTGTGTACCAAGGTATAATTCAACTGAATTACATATGTTGAATAATTAATTGTGCAACACAATGATCGATTCATCATGTCGATGTAAATCTTAATTTTTCTGAATGAATTGTTTTACTCTCAAAACATGATTCAATCATTATTCTTATAAACCTTTATTCTAAATGTTTAAACGTAACATTTAATTTTTTCCGAACTTTTATCGTGTACTATTACTACCAAAGTCTTAATGATTTTTCATGCGTTCTGATTATAGTCTGCATGCGTCGTGATTATAGTCTGCATGCGTTCTGATTACAGTCTGCACAATTTAACCAACCAACGTTATAAACTTCAGTGTAACTTATTTTACCTGTTTTGACAATTCTAACCCTATTCATAAGAAAAAATAACAAATATGCCCAAGGCTATTTACCAACGAATCATAATAGAACCAGCATGTAATGCCTCGAAATTCTAAATTGTTCTTGAATTGTATAACTTCGTTTTGTTAAGACAAAAGGGATTTCTTCGCAAGTAAATCTATCGTTTTATATTCGACAGAATACTAGAAACTAGAAATATATTGCGAAAGTAAACAACTAAAGACATGAAACAACTTTTATCATCCTAGCATCTTTGGTATTACAAAGTTTGTCTACATGGTGGTGAATAGTTTCGAAAAAAGAGCTAGAGTTGAAATATAGTAAGTTCAGGTTCCAGAAAAAAATTTTGCATGCAAGACGAGACAAGGAATGACTAAATGAATAAGCACTTATCGTTGCAAAAGGATTCACATTTAGACCTTAAAATACTCGTTTACACTTTTGCTCACGTGATAATGATAATAATAAAGGATGACATTTAGGTAAATGGAATGCATATTTTGGACGTATACAAGGTAGCGTGATATGAACATAACCTCTACTCTTTTTTTAAACTGACACAGCCGCAACTTTAACCTGGGAACATTATCATGTTTGTTTTTCTGTGTTTTCTTAATATCTTAATAACCTTAATATCAATAAAAAAAATAGTCGTATTTTGAATGTTCATTTTTGTGACACACTCCTAAAATATTTGGAATTCGCCTCTGAATAGTACTGTAAAACGGTTTAATTGTCTGCAAACATTACTGAATGCCTCAATTTTGACCGTAATATGGTTTTCATATTCTGGCATTGAAACTTTATTTCCGTTGCAGTAAACTTGTCTTCTTGTTAATCAAATAATTTACTAATATTTTCTTCGGTATCTTTTGCATCTTGAAATTTCTTCACCCCCAGAATGGAAAAAAATATTGTTAGAAGTCGCTTATGATAGTTTAATTTGAAAAAAAGGCTATGATTTTTTTTTTATGTCTGAACTTTTAGGCGCAAAAATAAAACTGATGTATGTACAGGTAACGTAAAGCATGAGATGGCGTATTTGAGATTGGGTGTATATCCGTCATCTAGATGTTTCATTATAATTGCAAAGTCAGTATTGGTAAGTAAATTAATATCCGTATGTTTATTTCTCAGGTAATTATGGAAGAATTATACCACAAAAAACATAGTTTTCATACAAAAACCACAAAACGAATCATTGAAAATTGAAAGATTAAGAAAAGTTGACATAAAATAAAAAAGATAAAAAAAAATATATAAGTATATCTACACATTAATTACTTACAGCTGTCATGGTACTCTAAGCTCTAAAGTCAAATTCCGTTGGCTTCCATACAAAAATGAGACATCAATGTAGGAGGAGAGTAGATTTGTCTGCTCCCAAAAGCTGCAAATTGAAATACCTTTGATAAAATATTGATTGTTTGATGCTCTTTGTGAACATTTAGAAAGTTAACGAGCAAAAAAACTCTTATAGATGATATACTTGGTCTGCACACTAATTTTGATTTCACATTTTATTGTGAAATATTAAAACAAAATATGCTTAAGTTGTCAAATCTTAGGGATAAGACTAATTTGTATAAACAAATTAAGAATTCTACCCTGTTTTTCAAGAACAAATGTATGTAGATTTTAACATTCATTTATTTTGTTGTGTGGTTAAATTATAATCCTTGAACAAACAAATTTAGCAATGTTATGTTAAAGACAGAAGAATAAACTAGTGGAAAAAGAAAGACTTACTCGTTTTACGTGTTTGATTTCATTCTCGGATTTATTGATAGATACAAAAATAAAATCCTGTTATTTTTTTGTTGTTTCAATTTTGCTGGAATTTTTCACGCTGAATGGATGCCGTTTCAGGATAGCCAATTATGATGAGCTGAACTCAACTATGATAATTTAAAAAATGCATGATATTCAAACGCTTAGTAACGTGTACTGTTGGTTTTTGAAACGCATTCATATTCCGCATAGTAGTGAATGTTTCTTCACTGACATGTCAAATAAAAATGTATTCTCAGTTAATAAAAATGATTTTTTGGATATATTTTTTCGCACCTTTATCAAAACCTCTCAGTATTTGAAATAAATGTCTGGACAGTATCACACTAAGTAGTAGTATTCTCGTCATGGTATAGTATTTATAAAGTAAAAAGTGTTTTGGTTTTGTGCGGTGTTAATCGGTTGACATGATTGAAAATTGTTTATCACAATTTGTGTGTTAAGTGTTTTAAAAAAGCAGACTGAAAAATAACTTACAAGGCAAAAATGGATCTTCTGTTGCAGGTTTTGCTCTTATAAAGTTTTTACATCCTGGTGGAAATCGTTCATCCCCATAACAAATATCGAAAGGAAAACATACATCAGGGCTAGACAAAGGAAAACAAAGAACATGCTTAGCAAAGACATCAAATATTTCAGTGAGCTATTCCTTTTTATTAAAATCATTATTGATTATATTTCAATAATGATTATAATAAAAAAAAAATGCTCAGAGAACAGTTGATGGTCTTAACAACTCGCATATTAATAACTTAGCTTTATTGAACTCATATTTCAAAGGAAACTAGCGCTATTGTACAATTTCAATAGGAAAGAGTGAATACCAGTCATAATGATAACTATAAGTCACTGCATTCATTTAAGTGCAATTATTCAGTAAATAAATAAAAAATAAAGTTTTCGATAATTTTATCATTAACAAAAACATATGATTAACAATTCATCAATTTTAGTATAGAATTAACACCACCCTAAACAAAGAAACCACGCACCACTGGTCATTAACATTCAAAAGTCCGTGAACGACAAATTTTCTTGTCCGTCTTTTTTTCTGTTAAAGACTGATGGATTATTTTACTGAAGAATAAATAATGTCATATGGTCTCTTGTTATCAGATAAGAGAAGTTTATTCTTAATTAATATGAAATGAAACATTGACATGCATTGAAGTAGCTCGTTAAAGGCAACAGTAGTATAACGCTGTTCGAAATTCATAAATCCATTGAGAAAAAAACCGGGTTACAAACTAAAACTGAGGGAAACACATCAAATATAAAAAGGAGAACTAAAACACAACAGAAAAGTCTTATAGCAATGCGAATTCACACTCAGCAAAACAGTAACAATCAGGAATAAGTCACGTTCGTTAATTAAAAGATCAGACGACGTAATGACATACCACAATCTAACACGTGGTAAAAATGTCCTTAGTTAGTTTGGTCTATAAAAGCAATACATTTCAAAATGAAACAGATAGGTAGTATCTATGTCATACTTGCCAAAGTTAGGATCTGATCTATCACAACAGTCAATTCCTATGGAAATAATATTGATCACTTTATTTATATGATACATTTTTATAAATGTTTGCTGCAGGTGCGTAGGAAATTAAAAAAATGTCCTAGTATATAATGTATATTTCATTCACTTTTCGGTACAGAGAACATTTTTCGATTGTCATTGTTTTCATATTCAAAGTAGAACCCTATTTTCATAATGTGCCAGATAGGACTCTTTCTTTTTCAATATATTTTAACGAACTGTCATTTATATTCAGTATGCATATGAGCATTCATTTTAATGACAATTATCAGGTTGTATAAATAAAGGCAACAGTAGTATACCGCTGTTCAAAATTCATAAATCGATAGAGGAAAATTCAAATCCGGTTAACAAACTAAAACTGAGGGAAACGTATCAAATATAAGAGAACTACGACACAAGAGAGACACAACAACGAAACGTAACACACAGAGAAACGAACTATAATGTAACAATGGCCATTTTCTTGACTTGGTACAGGGCATTTTATCAAAAAATGTTGGGTTGAACCTGGTTTTGTGGCATGCCAAACCTCCCGCTTTAATGGCAGTGTTAATTATAATATTAAAATTACAACATTACACGACAGGTTACAAACAGATAAATGGCAGAAAATATAGGACAGAGAAACAAACGAATAATAGCCTTAATATCGTTTTTCATGCAACAAATTTGTTTCGAATTAATTACAAAAGATCAATTACTTGGATTTGATATCCTTTGCCATAATTTTTTTGTATGATATATGCTTCTTCTTAATTTTATAAATAAACTATTATAAAAAAAAATTCATAAGACAAATCAAATGAAAAATACCTGAAGGTATATCCGTTTCTATGAAATCGTGTGCCAGTAATTGTCCGAAAGCCATGTGTTGCCCTGTTCTGATTTTATCAAACTGATTATATGGTCCTAAAGCAGGATCTGAAACTACATTACTGACCAGTCTGGGATCGGGAAGTCTGTTCGGAAAACCTCTTGGCAAGCTTTTTCCTAAAAATTGGGACACAAGCTATACAATTTACGTTTTAATATACATTAAAATTTAAAAAACGGAATGAAATCAACTAGTTGCATGTCATCGGTACTTGTGATTTGGTTGAACGTTATAGAATATTTGGTTAGATCATCACGGATATGTCCAACTTGTAATCTTCAACTCGTTCTTTTTTCAACGATTATTTTGGTGTGTTCGTGTTCTTTAGTTTAATTTATGAATTTATACAGCTCTTAATTGTTTTTCGTCTTTCTTCTGTACTCCATTTCTCAGTACATCACATGTGATTTACATGGCAAAGTCATAACAATGTCTATAAACACAAACTTGTAATTCGTTACTCAATTTCGAAATTCTTTGAATTGAATTATAATAATTTAATGCTTCTTTCTTGTAATCTTACACAGTTGTCGAAACGTTGATTGTGCTCAGGTATTTATTATGCACGTAAAAATCCAATTCGATCAATGAAATACTCTCGTATATAGATCTCAATCCTTGTTATGATTTGGATAAACATTTTGGTTTGAACCGCTATTCAACCTTTGTATTCAATTTTGGTCTCGAGCATCTGGTGCATTACAATTGGTACCGTTTATGTTATTACACCTAACACAATTACAAAAAGAGGCATTGCATTTTGTATTAAGATATCACTTTAGAAAACTACATTATCACTGTTTTTCAATTAAAATTTTCGAATAAAAAGGATGTTTATCATTTCTCATAAATATTCGAATTCTGACTTGTTAATATATATGTATATGTCGTGTACATGTTGTTATTTTGTAGAGGTTATTACTTGTTAAAAAAAATTATACAAGTAATTCCATCATACAGGTTTTTACTTGTACAAATACAATTGTACAAGTAATTACTAGTACAATTTTTACTCAGAAATAGACAATAACTTGTACAAATTATTATTCTACTATGACTTATTTGATGTTAACATGTAATCATTTCCCTTTAAGCAAACAATTTATTACTTATTCTAAAGGCTGTTGAACTGTTACACCCCTCACAGGTTAGCAAAATAAGATCTACAAAAAAGTCAACATGACCAAAATGGTCAATTGACCCCTAAAAGAGTAATTGTACTTTATAGTTAAACTTGGTCACAATCATTATTAGGGTATCTTGTTTAAAAAGTCGTAAAATGCAGTTTTTGACTAATATCTCTGAAATTAAAGTATTTAGAGCAATTTTGACGTTGACAAGTTCAGACTTTTATTCACCCCGGTTTACACATCAATAACCTCTAGAAAAAATGTGTTTAATCCTATAATATATGTTTACTAAATATACTAAAAATTAAACTCTTACCGTCCTCGTATGATACCATCGGTCTTCCATTTATATCCACCAGTCTTCTCTGTGCTGTTCCAGCCTGTCCCCAAGTTGGATGACGTAAATTGTTACAAGACCCATCAACTGATCTGTATCGCAGATTCTTTGGGCAACGAGTTTCTATAAGTTCAAACAAACACCAGATAAATACAAATGAAACCAACATAAAAGAATAAATTATTATACATGTAATATGGATGAAAGGGAAGACGATACAAATATTAATTTATATCACATCACCCTCACTTCCAAAGAGAAACTTGGAAAACAAAAAAATATATCTAAAAACTGGATAAGACAGAATAAAAATAAACATAAATTTATAAATGGAATTCCGTCCGTGCAGATCAGCCATTGCTTATTCGTTATTTTGCTTGCATGCTTTTACATTTGTTGGTCGACACCACATTGGAACGAATCCGGAAACTCAAATTTACAACATTAAAACCAGAAATAAAAATAAAAAAGTGAAAGCAAATGAAAAATAATTGTTTGAAACATTACTGAAGGAAAATATGTATACCTCTGTGATGGTGGACCGAGCTGGCGGTATCGATAATAATCTACAACGTTAAAATATATCACTGAGCAATGCAAAAAGTAGCAAAACTGATACGTCAAAATAAAAGTTACAAGTAAAATAAATGAAAATTTGTCAAATAATTTGGATATTCCAGTTGTGAAAATATATTATGAGTTGTACAACACCAATTGTCAATTCAAAACTTTGATTTTGAAAACATTAATGAAATGAAACTTTTAATGTTTTTCCAAATGCTATTCTGTCACTCAATAGCTACAATTTCAATGAGTGCTTTTATCCCATGTATTCAAGTGAACTTCAGATTAAGGATACTACTGATACAATAAAATTGGCGTCAATTATGATATTATCTTTGATATTGACTGATCGATTGTAGCTTGCTTTTCTGTCGAGTTGAAATTTTTGAAAAAAATACTTTGCCTTTACTTTTTTGAAGTGTCGTATCAGGCACGCTTTACCAAGTATCAAAATAGACATTAGATTTAACATCACTATTCTGTCAAAATGTTATATTCATCACGCGCATCAAACCGAACGTCCTTCTTTTTAAAAGGTCTTTACTATTAGTCTGAAGCAGACCATGATGTCCATAATTTAATATCTTTTGGTCCTGGAACAAAAACTACTGCTAGTTAAAACGACTAAAATCGAGACTAAATAAAAATTTACCTCCATGAGCCTGTTGAGTCTCACTCCCTAATATGTTTTATGCGATTTACATCATTTTATACTGTTCATTGTATTTTCGCAATGGATTTATATGATATATGACCATTTCAAAATTACTGTTGACTCTAATCTTGCACTTCGTATTGTCAATACTCATGCTTCTAGTTTAATCCGATCTTATCATTACCACATGTGTGCAAATGTTTAACTTTTGTTTGATCAGTGCATTGTACTGCATTATGTATTCATTACATTAATCGTAGAAGAGTTTTAGAAACTCGTCTACAATGATATTTAAGATTCATTTACTCGGATTTTTGGTTTAAATATATATCTTTCGATAGAACGCGTACGTTTATAATAAATGCAATATAATGATAATTAAGACTGATATACCCGGTTTTTTGGTTTAAATCTATATTTTTCGATAGAACGTTTATAATAGATGCAATTTTTATATCTGCGCATATACATCTATCGATAACGTTTCATTCAATTATATTTAGTTGTTTTTTTTCATGAGTCAGTTATCTTGTTCTTGTTGTCGACATACATCTAGATATTAAGCCATCTTTTCAAATTTTACAAGCAATAGGTTAAGATCATAATCATACAATCAACTGTCTTTGTGTTTACATTTTAAATCTGATTTAAATCTGAATAATATATTTATATAGATTCTACCACTGCATCGAGTGTAATACGATATTTATCCACTCGAGACAGTTAAATTTTCAAATTTAAAACGCGAGACTTGCCCGAGCGTTTTAAATATTTAAAATTTAACTGTCGAGAGTGGATAAATATCGTATTATACGAGATTTGGTGGTGGAATCTGTTTTTCTAATGATTTTCTAACATTATGAAGGCAAACTTATTCCTTCTTTTCGAATGATCTGCAAAAATGATGTGTTCTTTCTATGTGACGTCATCAGGCATGGTCCCCTTTTTTCATGCCGTCACAATAGGAATTTCAGAGGAAAGCAAGAACATTCGACGTCAAAATCGGATTTTAACCAATGAAGTACTGAGATCAAACGAACCACACGTTGATCAAATTTTTTTTTTATACAATGGGTGCAGAAAGGGATAAATTGACGTAGAATTAGAGATATATATTTATACACTATTTCTAAATCGAAGAACAAATAATAAAATTTTGTGCAGATTTGTGCGTTTTGTTTAAACTTCGGCTTTAACATTAAACAGTTACACAAACTTACCAAAACAGTAGCTAATAGTGTGATGTGATACATTTCAACTGAAAATAAATATAATCAACTACATTTTTTGGGGGTTAAGCAATGAAATAAACATCAATATCCTGAACAGCAAATTCTTTGGAAAAATCATGTCTGGTATATGATTCTTTTTTCAGCACATGCTCAGAGTAGTAACCTTGATAGTCAGTGGCAATTTTTTCATGAATATTTATGACAAGTAAAGAGGTCAGTTATTTGATAAATATACGTTTTAGAATCAATACTGGTTTGAGATTCTGTTTAGTTCTCATTCATAACACTTTTAGTATAAACCATACACATCTGTAAATACAAAACTTAAAATTATATTAAAAAAAATCGTTACAGCCACAATACCCATGATCAGATATTTTGTATCCAAATACTATATATTTTGTTTAAAAAATTCATGTTTGCTATTAGATGATGTATCTTCTTCCAAAATCTTTCTTAAATGAACACGTAATAAAGAAATGCAAGTGATTATCTCTTTCTGTTTTACAAAATATACATTTATTATTCAATGAAATTTTCAATTCGATTATTTACTTGAGAAACAAATCTCATGCATACAAAAATGGGCAAGAAACAATTTACACTCTGGTAGCACTTGAACGTGTTTACTGGGGTTTATGTTGTTAAATCTATAGTATTATATTTATGTTGTTTAGGCTTTGGTGCAGTGGTTTTTCTTTGACTCAAGGTTTTGTAATAACTGTTTTTTGTATCTTCTTAACTTTATTTATGTACTCACTACAAAAAATACTCCAGAGAATTGTTACGAGAAAGTACAACTATAATCGTACTGCACAAACATTTTGAACATCATCGCAAAAAGGCTGGGCGATACGATGCGTCTATGCATAAACTCCCAATTGTGTTTTATTGGGTCTTCGATTGTGAGTAGTTTTCACTTAATTTACTACTATCATTCAACATATATTTACAAGATTTGTACATCGGTAACCTACTGATGAACCTTATTTGTATAATTTTCTTTGGATACAAAACAACATATTTTTGGTGTTTTTATACCCTTCTTACATATAATTATTTATATCTTGCATGTATTAAATTTGCTTTCCTAATACAGTTTTGTATAAATTAAAACAATGCATATCGAACAGAACACGGATAGCAATTCACAGCAAATGGTATGGAGTAACCACATATTTTTGTTTTAAATATGTTTTTTGTGAATCATAGATTTAAACAAGTTTTGATGGATTAACCTTCATCGAAATGTTTCGGCGCTGAAAGTTGCCAAGGTACAAAGTAGTTAGAAATACCAGGTGGGCTGTTCAGCCTAAACAGATTAAATAATGTCTATTTCATTTAGGGTAAATCCTTTAGGGAATGTGTCAAACAGACAACAACCCGACCAAAGAGCAGAATTTAATCAAAGGCCATAAACGGTTTTGAATTTTCGAAAAACTGAGGATTTTCATTTCCAGGCATAAATTACCTTAGCAGTCTTTGGCACCATTTTTTGAAATATTTGGTCCTCAATGCTCTTCAACTTTGTTCTTGTTTGGCCTTATACTATTTTGATCTGGGTGTCACTGATGAGTCTTATGTAGACGAAACGCGCTTCTGGCGTATAAAATTATAATCCTGGTATCTTTGATAATATATAGAGAAAATTCCAAACCCTGAGGCCAGATTCAGGTATCCCATACACAGTACTGTTTACTAGTTAAGCAATTTACGACTGATTTTTCCAAATCTGAGTTAATGTTGCGCTATTACATAAATTCCCTAGGGTAAAAAGGGGGGTTCAGCGACCTAAGCATGTCTCCGTAAGATTCTATATGTGCCTGTCAAAATTCAGGAGTGAATACATCAGTGGTAACCGTCAGTTACTGTCTATCATATGTTTTCTGTTTATTGTGTTTGACTGAATTTCCACACTTTGTTTGGCCATTGAAAACTAACTATAATAATGCGATACTAGTTGCTCATTTTTAAAGGGCCTATATATGCTCAATTCCGCTTCGTTAAGACGCTGTTTGATAATGACTCGTACGCGATTATACACTACCGAGTTATATTTATATAGTGATTACTAAATAACCAATAAATTTCTTACACTAATGTCAGCCAGTTCTAAATTTTTTTTATTACAAAAATTACGAAATGTATTATAAATGGTGGTGAGAAAACAATCACATAAAAGTTCGAAAGAGATAAATTAAAACAGTTATCGACAACCGTTCGGGCTTTTACAACGAGAAACCCCATTTCGATGGATATGGGTCATGTCTTATAAAGCAGCATGCACTTAATTTTCAATTACAAGAGATGAGTGATTTTCTAAACAAAACATGAAGGAACGGCATAGAGGAGAGGAGAAGTTACAATGAAGTTAATTTCGGATGAAGTATTTATTGCATACTGACAAAGACTTGTTAATCAAAAGAGGGAAAACATTTTGAAATACACGATCATTAAAAGATTATGTCAAAATAATTATTCTATCGACTTACCTTTGTGAATGCAATTTCTTGCAACTAATACACACGAAGAGACTGTTATGTTGCTGATTCTGTTGATTTATATATCACTACTAAATATAATAAAAGAACTTTTTAATTAAATTTTTATTAGAAATTCAAACATGTATAGTCCTTTGAAAATTTCCGCTGCATTTGTGATATATTTTTGATTTAACAAAAACTTTTATCAAATGCATGTTCAAATCCGAACACTGTCGAAAAAACTTAAATTGAAATAAATGTCACATAACTTTTCATTTTGAAATCAGATAAATGCATCAAAACAAGCTGACGAGGCTGTAATATTTTCAGTCATAGGTGGCAATAAAACAATATCAAACAATTTAAATGATTAATCAAATGCGAACCATATCGAATAAAACTTAAATTAAAATAAATGTCACATAACTTTTCTTTTTGAAATCAGATAATTGCATCAAAATAAGCTGACGAGGCTGTAATATTTTCAGTCATAGGTGGCAATAAAACAATTTCAAACAATTTAAATTATTAATCAATTAAACAAAAACATTTAAATTTATATCATAACATTTTTGCACCAACATGGTTCAAATGATGCAATTTATTTCAACTTCAATTTTAGTCATAAACGATGCCGTTATTTTACCTGATCGATTTTTAGTACTTTTAATACTTGTAAATTTGCGTCGTTAAATGTCTTTTTTTCTTCTTAAAATGGTTTTGTTATTGCAAGGTTTTCTTCCAAAGGCGGTCTTGTTCTGGCCCTAATCCAAAATGTGTACTAAAAAAATTGAGAATTGAAATAGGAAATATGTCAGAGAGACCACCACACGAACAAAGAGCAGACAATAGCCGGTGGCCACCAATAGGTCTTAAACGCAGCGATAAAATCCCATACCCAAAGATGGTCCTAAGCTGCACCCCTCCCCCCAAATGGTGTACTAGTTCAGTGAAAATGTACGTCACACTAAACTCCAAAACATATAAAACTATTTTTTCTTTTGAATATATACCAAACTAATCATTTTTCATCAAGACGAATTCAATTCCCCCCTATAGTTGTTAATTTCGGTGCCATTTGGTCTGTTGTTTAGGGTTGTCTCATTGTCAATCATACCACATTTTTATTTTTCATATAAAATTTCAAAAAGCATACCAAATTATTACGAAACACAAAGACATATTTATTTCCCCTTAATTTTCAATATATTTTTCACCTTCCTCCAAACCAAGTAGTATAAAGACATATGAAAATGTTAAAGATGATTAGGTTAACGTAGCATGTTTTTCTTTCTTTCAAAACATCCTATAGGGGTACGCATCTGAAAGGAGTAAACACCACCTATGTTTTGAATTCTTTTGCTATGTAGTTTATTTTGCATATTCAAAATAACTGCTTTGACCAATATTCTTTAGAAAACATCTTTTTGGTAGGGAATTTCAATAATTTTGAAGTGACACTATCATTATAATAGAATTTGTCAGGAAAAAGGGACTGAAAAACAGTTGAAAATCTGATTAATTAGAAAGAAAGAAAAACATTATAAAATGCACAATCATCTGCAAACGGGTTCGAAAAAAATGTTGAAAACTAATATTCAATCAACTTGGTGATTTTCAATTGTAATCGATACATACAAAGAGTATGTGATCTTCCCCAAAGGGTGACTGGGGAATAGAAGTATGGTCACCTTTTGTTCTCCTCAGATCAGCAGTAAATCCCTCGCCAAAGTGGGGCGTCTGTTTGGTCGTGCGGTATATACAAATTTACAGCCACGTCCGGTCAGAATGGGACCTTAAATCCAATGCTTCGTGTAAAGAGATTGCTAAGCTATTGCCTGTTAAGAACCCTTGCAACAACTCTTAGGGAACCGTTGGTGACCTGTTGCAAGGCTGAATTTCTGTCCCTATCCAATATGCCCTCATTTTCGCCTTAATTCCTTAATCCTGAATATGCATGAAATATTTGCCACTGG
>CM034353.1:62232590-62443367 GCA_019925275.1 Mytilus edulis
AGTACAAAGTACATAAAAAAAAAATGGAGAATGTGTCCCCATGGTCACAGATGATACCCCGCTTGCATACAACATTATAAAGGGACATAACTCAAGAACAATAAAAGTGACCCTACCCAATTTTGTACTTGATCTGAGTTTTGTGGTAGTTAGTATGGTGTAAAGGTTTCATAATGTTTGGTTGGGGCAAACTTAAGTTACAGAACGGAAACTAAAATTTTTGCAATTATTTGATTTATATGGGGGCATAAAGTTCAATAATGGTTAAAGTGATACTACCCAAATTCAACTGGATCTGTGTTTTGTGGTAAGGGCAACTTAAGAGAATGGAAACTAAAAAATTTGCATTTTTTTCCATTTGTAAAGGGGCATTACTCGAGAATAATTAAAGTTACCCCACCAAAATTCCAACGTGACCTGTATTTTGTGGACATAAGCATTCTGTTTAAGTTTGATAACATTAGGTTGAGGCAAACTAAAATTAGAGAATGGTAACTACAAACTTCCTGATGTAATCTTTATATGTGTACATCTTCTGGCTCTTCAGAAAATCAAATATACTTTTTCAACATATCAATTAAACTGTGTAGTCTTTTAACTACATGTTATTCAATCTTTCCTGTTTCTGAAGTATTGATGAATTGTTTTCATCTAGTGAAGTGGTGATAATTCAAAGTAATAAACTGAAGCTTATTTTTATGGAGTTTAATGATGTGTAAACCCAACTTTTCACTCGCAACTTTAGTCAGTTTGGTACATGTACATTGTATGCTGTTTTAATTATGATTGTGTTTATCAAAAAAATGGTCCCAATTTTTTTTACCTTGTCCAGTTTAATGTAAAGTTATAAACAAATCATATTTAGATAAAATATGTAGATATGCTCATGGCTCAAACTGAGAGTTATCCATCTGTTAACTAATACTTAAAATGTAGCTAGATGTATATGCAATTTATTCAATTTTATTGCAAGTCAACTAATGCACAACTTTAATTTTTCATGACCTCATTTTCATAAAATTTCATACACATGTACAGTCATGGGACAAAAGATAGTTCCCACTAAAAAAGTGTACTATCATTTCAACTAAAATCTGTATTTTTCAAAAAATATTACTACTATTGAAACTTTATGGCCAATCTTTATAAAATAGATTCCATAAGATGTGGAAATGTTTGAAGTTTTATATTGTTGCACTGTTAAAGTCATTGTTTTGTTTAAATTGTAACTGTTAAAAGCTGAGTTCACGATTCCATGCATATATGTACACCCCTCTCCCCCTTGGAAACACCTGGCTATAGGCCTGAAATGCAAATTTTAATGTTTATGATTTTAATTTGGTTAGAATACTTATAATTAGCAAACTTTTCCAGAAATCCAGATTTTTTTTCTCTGTTTCACCACATCAGAAAATTAAAATAATCAGGAATAAAATCATGGCCAAATAAGTAATCAAACTTTAATGTTATTGTTTTTATTCAATATAAATCAGGCAAGTACATGAAGTGGTTAAAATTACTTGATAATATTTTTTTTGAAAAAGGTTGATTTTAGTTGAAATGATAGGACATTTTTCAGAGTAGGAACTCACTTTTGTCTTATGACTTTACATGTACATGTTAAATAATATTTTGATTAAAAACAAAAATAATAAGAATGTGTCCAAAGTACACGGATGCCCCACAGTCACTCGCACTATCCTTTTCCATGTTCCATGGACTGTGAAATTGGGTAATTATCTAATTTGGCATTAAAATAAGAAAGATCATATCATAAGCAACAAGTGTACTAAGTTTTAAGTTGATTGGACTTCAGCTTCATCAAAAACTACCTTGACCAAAAACTTTAACCTGAAACTCCCACTTTCATTTTCTATGTTCAGTGGACCGTGAAATTGGGGTCAAAAGTCTAATTTGGCTTAAAAATTAGAAAGATCATCTCATAAGCAACAAGTGTACTAAGTTTCAAGTTGATTGGACTTCAGCTTCATCAAAAACTACCTTGACCAAAAACTTTAACCTGGACGGACGAACGGAACCACAGACGGACGGACGAACGGAGCCACAGACCAGAAAACATAATGCCCCTCTCTTACTATCGTAGGTGGGGCATAAAAAAGTTATGTATTGAAATTTATTTAAAAAAAAAATCTAAATGTCATATATGTCCAAAGCTCTTTCTGAAAATTTTTCTTAGATTTGAAATAAAATAGCTTACTGTTTATCATGTTTATATTCAAACATAACTTAAAGCAATGTTACTGAAACCAGCACATAAAACATAAAAATGTGCATGTGATGTTTACGTAATTACTTGTAATTTTATAATTAGATCACAATTGTTGTTCCAATTGAAACAGTGACCTTGACACTAAACTTTCTGTCATCATGTTTAGAGACAATTTAAATTGCATCTATGATTAACCTATGTGCTACTTGTACAATGTTTATTGCATTTTGACATTACAAATACTTGTGCAAATTTAAATACATGTACATGTACCAAACATTGCAAATGTTATTTGCAATTAGGAGAGAAGAAAACCCTAAAAATAATAAAATTTCTTACATTTAGATTAGGCAACCAAATCGGCTGTGTTACATACATGTACCAAGTATTAGAGAATCTTTTAGCATGGTGAGGCCAAAATAAATGCATGTGCCGTTATTAGACCGACCATCATTTACATGCTTCAAACCCTAACCCCAATGGTTCCCAAATCTTAGATAAATTAACTGGAAATCTAGGCCCGTAAACATCTTCACTGAACCAGATTCTTTTTACAGGACATGATTTGGACAGAGTTAAAAATTTAAAAGGCTTGTCCCAATCAGGCATGCATGCATTTACATGTATCACTTAACTGGACAACCAATTTATACTGGTATTTGGCAATGTAATGACTGCTACCCTGTCATTAGGTCATCCGAAAAATGCTTGTTCCACAAACTAAACAGGTACTAAACTGGAAGACACTACAGGAAAAGAGAGCTCAATGTAAGTTCATCGTGTTTTACAGAGTAGTGCACCAACTGATTGCCATACCAACTACAAATTCACAGCCAGTAACATCATCAGTAAGAGGACACAAAGAAGGATTCCTCATTCCTTTTGCCACGACTCCAAGTATATTGATACTTGTTTTTCCCATACACCATGGGCACCATCAGAATCTGTAATGGACTGCCACAACACTTATTAAGCTGTACAACCCTTGAATCAGTCAAAAGGGGTGTACAAGTGGTCCAGCTTTGATACATGTAGATGTTCAGCCTTGTTATTATTGTTATTTTAAAGAATCACAGTTTCCACTGTAGATAATTCGCACTTACATTTGTACCCGCACATTTGATTTCTTGTTCTCACATCTAAAATGTACATAAAACAGTATGATAATACTCCCCTGGGAATCCTGTATTAGTCTATAAAGGAGGTAGAAGGAACATAGAAAACTTTTCTGACTAAAAACTGAGAAATCTTTGTTGTTAATTTTCCAAAACTGGCAAGAGTTCATTCATGTCATAACAAGAGCACAAGTGTAGTTAAATCACAGGAGTTTGAATTTCTATCAATAAGGGGGTAAAAATATACAAAAGTCGACTATCACAGTAGAGCTTCTCTGCTTCTCTCCTCTTCGAGAGAAGCTCTACTGTGATAGTCGACTTTGGTATATTTTTAGCACCTTATTGATAGGATTTCAAACTCCTGTGGTTTAATAGTGACAATGAATCAGAGAAAATATAGAGGAGCAAACTGATCCCCTGCGTTTAGAAAAATATAGGTAGGTAGAATAGCGTGTGCAGTGTTGTGTTTAGATACAACTCGTTGTGTAGTCTGCAAATCACCTCCCACTGAAAATCGGATGAGGTATTTTGGCCAAACCAGGATAACTAAGTGATGATACCAATATTCTCGGATTAGCTAATCCTACATAAGTAGTAAAGGTACAAAAGCAACCTTGTGTCATTTACCTGCACTATCGGTAAAACGGCAAAAGATAGGTTTTAGTCCTCCCCCGAAAAAGTCACCCTTACCTTATTTACAGTTCATTACGCATGACCGGATGTAGATGGGAGATAACTGATTCAAGCTTTGAAAAGCATAAGCTTTCATAAAAGCTGAACCAGTCCGACTTTAAATACCGACAGTGCAGCAAAGGGCAGTAACTGCGAGTACTCTCAGATCTGTACTGTATGGGTTTTTTGTTGGGATGTACAAGTACCCCGGTGACGTCCACTCTGAGTTTTTGTTTCATGTATGTCCATTTGTATCCATCTGATGAGTTTAGCCTTTTTCAACTGATTTTTTATGGTTCGTTCTTGTGTTGTACTGTCATACCACGGTCTGAACTATCACACAACCGCGTCCAAATTTGGGGGAGAGTTGAGATCCCGCTAACATGCTTAACCCTACCATATTCTGTATGTATGTATTTCAGTATTTCAGTGGTTGTCCTTTGTTGCTGTGTTTCAGATTTGTTTTTCGATAATTTTTTGGTACATTGATCGGTGGCGGATCTAGAAATTTTCATAAGAGGGGGCCAAGTGACTGCCTAAAAGGGGTGGATTCCGTCACGCATAAGTGATTCCCTATATAACCAACCAAATTTTTTCTGAAAAAAGGGGGCTATAAAATTTATATCGGCACGAGACGTTTTTGCATTTTGATAGAACTTCCACATTTTGCGCTTTAACTGCTAAGCTATTTGCGTGTTTTTATGTGATATAAGTTTGCGTTTTATGGAAATAACATTTTAGTTGTCATGGTTAAAGTTTACAAAATGATAAGACTAGTAAAAAACACAACACATTCAATTATTTTCTAAACTGAACATCAAACTTGTCACACAGACAGTTTGTTCAAAGCCTGATGTTAATGAGTATCATAATTGCAAATTTAATCAGTAACATATGATATAAAAAAAAGAATATGTGGTATGATTACCAATGAGACAAATGTCCACAAGAGACAAAAATGACAAAGACATTAACAACTATAGGTAACCGTACGGCCTTCAAGAATGAGCAATGCCCATGTACACTTTTGAATAAAATTGCTTATAGTCCAGTTGCAAGTATTTCATACATTAAAGAACGATTTAAGTGATTTATTTTGTTAATAAACTCCGATGATGCCTTTTTATATCAATCTGGTCTGAATATTCACGGCACGACGGGCTTTCAATTAAATTCACTTCCCTTTTTAACAGTTTTGATACGGACTGGGTTTTTTCAGTGTTTTTTTTTAATTTAAAGTTTCGAGCATTACTAAAAACACACGAACAAAAGACATACCGGCTAGTGACAAATATTTCATGCATTATTTGGTTGACATCATGTTAACAATAAATATTGTAGTAAGGTTCTATTGTTATATCAAGAATTTGGGAGTGAACCCAAATCTTTACGGTTATTCAAGATTTACACTAGTTGGGATATTAATCTAAAAAATTTAAAAGCGAGTAAAGACCGATTTTTATATATATCTTCAGTAAGACAATACATCAATCTCACTATTATGTAAAAGGGGTCATTTAAAATAAAACTTGTGAAATATTTACTGCCACTAGAAAAAAAATGCAAAGGGACAAAAATATCACCAAGAAATACCATGAAAGAGTTGTTAGAAGGATTTAATCGGCAGAGAAAGGGACATTCTCCCTACAAGAGGTCTACAATTTAACTGAGCATGGCTTCTTACATTTACATCTGACATAGCCGATAGACGCCTCACTTTCACTTCGGTTATAATGCTGGTTTAAAAAAACTAAAATACTTTATTTCTATTTTATAAAAATGAAATACTAGTAGTAAAATAAGTATACGTTAATGAAATAGCAATAACCCGAAATAACGGACGTATTTATAATCAGCTGGACATGAATGCTCTTTCGGATTTTTTTTTTATAAAGCTTAGAATGGGTACGTTTGAGGGATTGGTAACATTTGGTTGTTCATAAAATGACACGCGTTGGTGTACTTTTACAAAGAGATATGCTTTGCAATTCAGTGACGTGATGTGGACACGTTTTGGGGGATGGACACGTTTCTGAGTGTCATTAAAATGCAGTTTTTATGCAAGTTTGGGACTAATACAAGAAATGAAAATAAGCTCTGACCACCATACAATCATTGGCCTTCAATATCATATATGGTTATCAATCATAAGGGGTGATAGATAGATATAAGGCCAATGTTTGAACGGAGAAATGCCTAAAACTACCATTTATAGGTTAAATTTGCGGGACAATATAATTGAACGCATGTTCCTTTATTGGAACCAGCTGTGATTCACCGTCACAAACGTTTTAGAATTTTGGAAAACACATGAGCAACTTCACATATAAAGCCAAAAAGCCTTGGTTTTTCTACATCTAAACCTCCACATCAGCTCCAAATCTACATAAGAACATGTGTTAAATACTTTAGTAAGACCATACATGGAAAATGCCACGACAGTATCAGATATCACGGTATCTCCAAAAACTTAAGATAAAATCGAAAAAGTGCAAAGACAAACCTAACGATACGGGATCAAATCGAAAAAGTATAAAAACGAACCGCAAAATTCGTAACCAGTCGAAATAGAAATACACCCACGACCAGTGTCAGAAACTTGATAAACTTACTTAGGATGTAAAAGTTGACAATCGAGGCATACAAAAAACACGATTTGTCAATAGATATGTGTAACAAACTAACAAACGACTTGGTAGCAATAAAAGAGAATAATTATTTGAAAAAAACAACCGCACAGTAAATCATTTAACAACCCAACAGACTTCAGAAACTTATTAAACGGAGATCTGTCTTAAGGATGTTTGCTCCTCTACTTTTTGAATTTTTTCCAGATTTTCGGAATCCTCTGGTTTTATCCATGTATTACCATTAAAAAAAAATTGCCCACTAACCCCCACTTTTCTTTTCATATTTTTATTACATATTATTTAAAAAGCCATATTTGAAAATTTCATGGAATCCTTGTTATTTAAACAAAAAAGGTGTCAATGTTAAGTAAAAGAAAATCCTAGAGAGAATTATTTCCCGCCAAATTTTCAACAACTTATATCTCGAAAACAAGCACACGGACCCTCCATTTTTTTCTGCTTTTTAAGTTTCTTTATTTATATACTTTCAATTTATAACAATCTTTTAAAAAGTTTGTTATTTTTGAAAAATGTTTTATAAATTTGATATCCGTTAGATAAACATTTTTAATGCTTATTCAAATAGCTACATTGTATTTCTCTTCTCACATACCGTATAAATCGTTAAATAAGCCGCAGGTTTTTTTCTCTGTCTTTGTCCCTGCGTGTTATACTCGGGTGCGTGTTATGTATGTATTATTTTCTGTTTTCAGGACGACGGTGAAAAAAAAAATATCTGGATTTGTTTTCTGGAGACAGTCAGATTGTCGGGTACAAGTTAAATCGGCACCTGGTCAAATCGGCACCTAAAGAAAAAGTCAAATCGGCACCCGGTGAAATCGGCACCTGGTCAAATCGGCACCTAATTATAGTCAAATCGGCACCCATTCAAAGTAAAATCGGCATCTGATAATAATAGTGAAATAATATAAATAATTATAATATAAACCATTATTAATGTGTTTGAAGTTTTCTCAACATTCTTTTACTGATGTTTTGATTAGACTATTCCGTTCATTAATTAAGTAATCACTTTTATCAATCAAATAATTAACATGTTTGTTGTTTTAATCCTGAACAGGTAGTTATTGATGTTTTTTCTTAAACAACTTAAATAAAAAAAACAATGAAGCCCTTACCCAAGCTGTTATTAAATCATGAGAAAATTAGAACCAATAAAAGGGAAAACTATGAGCCCCCCTCATCACTATCACAATGTCAGACGACAGCTGTATTAAGTGTGCCAAAGTAGTTAGGCCAAGACAAGAGGCAATTCAGTGTGAAAAATGTTCAGGCTGGCAGCACAGAATCTGTAATACGGGTAAGTACTCTAACTTATATCTTTTTTAATTATTTTTTTTTAAATGAAGGAACTTTAATTTCTTTAATGCAATATTAAATGTTAAATATATTAATATAGATTAAAAAAGTACAGGCCCATAAAAACTTAATATTCAGACCAATTCTAACTGAAAGAGATGTAACATCCAATTTCTTCTATACCAGCTGCATTTATTGTGTAGATATTGGTTTAAAGATATATTTTTATTTTGTTGTTTATGGTAAATCATCGATTATTTAAAAGCTATGACAAACATATACATATAAATATATTCTAAATTCTATACTAGTATACATCTTAAATTTTTTCAGATTTTTTTTTTTATGCACATGTGACACAATAAAAACTAATCTGTCTGTCTGTCTTGATTTATACCTTTTTTAATATAAATATTTTTTTTGTTAACTTTGAGCCTTATAGCTCAGAGAGCGTTTTCAAATACAGAATTTTTAAGTATATCTTTTATAAGGTATCATGAAATATAGATTAAGCCTCTCCCTTTACCAAATAAACACAATTTCTATCATTCCTCTATAGTCCACTTTCAATTGTAATTGTTTGTTGTAGGTATAACTAGAGACCAGTACAGAGAAGCTGTGAGAGAGTCCACTCAGATAGAATGGGTTTGCCAGGACTGCACAGAAGCATCAGAGGTATTTTATTCAATATTTATTAATACTTATTACAAGAACATGAACACATGTACCATAAAAAAAATTGAGTTATTATATGTTGGAACAGTTATATTTGTAATTAAATTCAGTAGTGTTTTCAAGTTTAATTGGAATCCAATTGTGTGTACTTTTAGTCAGTAATTACAAATCAACTAATTGATTTAATCATGTAATTTGATTTTCACACCTCAATATAATCACTTATTAGACTAATCAACAAATTAATCAAGCAATTAATTAAATTATGCAATGTTCACACCTTTATAATTGGATTATGCTTTTATTACTTCAACTGTTAATAAAGAATTATTTATATTTCAGTTGGAGTATGACTTCCTCACACAGAACACACCAAACTTCATCCGTAAAGATCTGACCGTGGGTAACAACCGTCACCTCATCTTTTACACAGATAGACAGTTGCAGCTACTAGCCAGAGCCAAGACTTGGTACATGGATGGCACATTCCGTGTTGTCAACCATCCATGGGAACAGCTCTTCTCCATTCATGCCTTTGTGAAGTCTGGTGACCATATGAAGCAGATCCCACTAGTTTTCTGTGTCATGTCTGGAAAAAGCAAGGAAGACTATTATCAGGTTTGTGTAATATATTTATTTTATAATATGAAAAAAGATGTGATAAGGTTGCCAATGACAGACGTTACTAACTATTCACTGTATGGTTGGCAATGAGCAAAACCCATATAACTATGCAATTAAAAAAGAAAAGTAATATATAGATCCACTTGATTTCATGTATATATTCATGTCCAAGGAATTCTTTAAAAAAATCAAGGTATCAATATTATTAAATTATGTAACTGTGTTATGCATTGTGTTGTAATTAATTCTGTTTTCCTTTCCTAATAGTTATATTCTTTTACAGGTTTTAAGGTTCATTGACCGCAGACTTCCTGAAGACATCTCCCTTGACGGTTTTGTTGCTGATTTTGAAGCTGGTTTGTGGCAAGCACTGAGACAGCGGTTTCCACGTTATGCCATCCAGGGCTGTGCCTTCCACTGGTCCCAAGCAGTATTCAGAAAGGTGCAAGAACATGGTCTGCAGGTAACATAAATTTGTATATATATATATATATATATATATAATGTTGTTATGTCTGATCAAATAAAATTGTAAAAGAATTGTGGTTGATTGCTAATGAGACAACTTTCAAGAAATATAATCATGGATATATAAATAGTTATATCACACTGTACTGTCTTCAACAATGTTGTTATTGAGATTTTTGTATGGTTATTATCTTTTATTCAAAATGAATACAGCTACCTTAATTATAAAATTAATATAATCAGCTTCAGTGTTTGACAATATATTTTTTTTTAATTGTTATAAGTATTTAATTTGTTTATATTTTTTCAGACTGCCTACAACCAGAAAGACAGTGTGTACACCTTCCTGAGACAGCTGATGGCACTTCCCTTCTTGCCACCAGAGCACATCACCGACACGTTCCTGCAGTTAGATGCCAGAGCACCACAGGCCATAGTTCCCGTTATGAGGGAGGGTGGGGGGTCTGAAAAAGTGTACGTTTTGTACACTTTGGAAAATGGTTAGATTGTCAAGTGCTTGCAGTGACTTGATAAATTGTTAATGTGTCATATTTTGTTATGAATAAATAAATATATTTACTAAATCGTTTGTTTTTATTTCATTCAATCATTGTTGGTTTACAGGAAGTCGATAACCATGTGTTAGTGTTCATTTCGTAAACAAAGAAAGATAACTGTGTCCATACAGGATATTAATTGTGTATTTATCATAAATATGTAGTTGTTAGTTGATTTAATGTGTTTTAATATAAAATTTTCTAATGAAATAATAAAGAAAGTGATTGTGTGTCTTGCCAATATTACAAGTTTCTTTAAATGACGATGGTGATGCATGTGCTTAAATCGACACTTTAAAGTGCTTCATAAACAAAGAGAGATAATCGTGTTTGTAAAGAGGTACCAAACAGGATAAAATACTGAGGAGTAACTGTTTGTCGTTTTATTGTGTTTCAAAACGAAATATCTTTACGAAATATTATTGGATGTTTAACTAAAAAAAAAAGAATACTAATATTTTTATAATTTAATCTGTTAAAACATTTATTTATTGCCGTCTTATTTTATCCCCTTGTCATTGCTCATAACACTTTCATTTAAAATTAGAAAATGACTTGCAAAAAGTAAATTGTTTTGTTTGTGGTATTCATCCAAATTAAAATTGAAAAATGTTTGTTACTTTCAGAACTTCGACTTTTATTTTATAGACAACAATAAAATTCTTAAGATTGATTTAATTAAAAAAAATCTGACTTTTGGGTGAACAGTTTTCACACGTGGGTACAGGTAAGTAGGTCATAATCAAGGTAAACAATGGCAGTTTTATGGCTTGGGTGACCTTTCATGCATACATTTTTAAGATTAATTTAAATCCTTAATGCCAATTCAAACAATAAACAAGCAATTAATACCATACTAATTTTAATCAAAACAACAAGGTTCAATGGACACCCAAGCTGTCAACACATGGCCATTGTTGACAAAAAACATCAAACGAAACTGGCATAATTAAAACAATGAGAAAAGTATAATTATTTTATTAAGATTTTTTATTTTAATATGACACAAATAAATACATTCAAAAATACTCTCAACTTTCTCACCAATCTGAAAATAGAAATGAAACAAATTACGGTGTGAGTTACAAAAGGAGAAAATATTCATGACACTATCAGGTCAGTAGAATAAATATACGTTTTCTTCAGTGTGCGCTTAATATTCAGGTGCGTTTTATGTAAGGACAAAAACAATCTTCCCCCTAAAAACGGCCGTGCGGCTTATAAAACGATGCGCTTTAAATTCGAAAATATACGGTATATTGTTTTTTATCATTGCATCATAGAATGCACAAATTATGCGTTACTTGTCACTCGATCATTTAAACTCGAACTAAAAAAATATAATTTATAAATTTTGAATCTTGCCGTACACATCGTTTTGGCTTAACAATCTGCGCTTTAGACGATGGAAAAGGCCCTGAAAGTGACCTCTTTCTGTGTACATTTCCTCTATAAAGTGATGTTGAAAGCAAGTCACAAAATCGTTTAAAACTAATCACAAACTACTTACCTTTTACTGTTTCAAGTGTTTGTCCATATAGAAAAATAAACAATATGGCAGGCAAACAATTACTTCGAATTTTTCGGTCTTTATCGACGAATAAGGAAAAAACCTGAGAATAGCGATTTCACTAACGACCAAAAAATGAAAAGAATGAAAAAGCGTGTAATTGCGTGTATAGTGGTGAAAAGCGTTTACACGCCATGTGACAAAATCCTCATGTGTAAACGGTTGAAAAAGTGTATTACACGCGAATATCATGTCACTTGGCATGTATGTTATGTGTATAACACGCACCCCTCTTACAAGAAACATGACCTAGGGTATTAATGTGCGCGCTATACATACCAAAAGACGGTAATTTTCCCAAATATGTAGGAATAAGTGGCCAAAAAAGGGCTGAAAAGATGAATTTTTCTAGTTTACAGACAATAAATTGTGTTTAAGTGTATGGATTTTTATAAATTTTTACAATACCACTGAAGGAAGTTTGGAATTGATTTGTGGGGTTATGGTCCCAATTGTTTAGGAATTAGGGGCAAAAAGGGGGCCCAAAATAATCATTTTTGTAGTTTTCAAACAATAACTGATGTTTAAGTGTATGAATCTCTCTGAAATTAAGCCACAAATTTCAATGCCATGAAGGATGGTAATTATTGACTTTGGGGGGTTATGGCTCAAAAGTTTTGGAATTAGGGGCAAAAAAGGGGAAAAACTAGGTATTTCTGGGGATTGGACAATTATGACAATTTAAAAGCAGTGTAAGGGAGGTAATTCTAAAAATTTAACATACAATGTTGGGTATGTTCGGATTTACCTCCCTTACACTACTTGTATATTATGTGTAAAGAAATGTCAGGTTTTGGACATATTGCAAAAAAAGAGGGGGGGGGGGTGGGGTCGAGTAGTTGTTTTCATTTTTTTTTCTTTCAAATTTTTCAAATTCCAAATTTTTTAAAAGTAAAAAGAAGAAATCTTTATGTGCACAATATTGAGCAATAAATTTGTAAGATCTTGACATTTGTTTTGTGTCAGAAACTCATATTATGTCAAATATTTTATCGCAGTCCAAATTCAGAGCTGTATCAAGCTTGAATGTTGTGTCCATACTTACCCCAACTATTCAGGGTTCTACTTCTGCGGTCGTATAAAGCTGTGCCCTGCAGAGAACCTGGTTGATTTTGTTTTTGTTTTTTGCTTTCTACCAGATGTGGAGAATATGTCTCAAAAATAATGAATATACACTTTGATTGGCCAAAAATCATGTGTCCCTTATTGTTCTAACCAAATCTAAAACTAAAAATTTTTATTATTTTTTCCAGAATTTAAGATGGATGGCTCCAGAAATCTTTACTCAGTGCAATAAATACAGTATTAAAGCTGATATATTCAGTTATTCACTATGTCTTTGGGAACTTCTATCTGGAGAACTCCCGTTTTCTCATCTCAAGCCAGGTAAGTGTTGCAAAACTGATATAAACAAAATAAGCACTTGTGAGTAAAATGAACAGAAAAATGTTAAAGTTTAAGGAAGAAGTGACCTTTGAAATTTACTGTGTAACACTCTTTAAATAAAGAATTATCATTATAATCATTATCACTGAAAGAGGTTGGGATGTTGACAATATAGGATTTCACACACAAAGTCATACTAGTGTTTAACTTGGATTATGTGAATACTTTGGATCTTAATGTTTGCATTTAACAAATTGTTTTATTTAAGTTTGATTTTCAGAAGATTTATTGGTTGAAAATTAATAGATTCTCATGAAAAACCACTGTAAATCTGTCATTTTTTTCAATTTTAACCAAAATTGACTAGATCAATACATAGGTGTTTCATGGAAAATATTGTACGTCCAGTTATTGAGATCTTTTATAAAACAAAATGTTCTCCTTTACCTCATTAAAATGCCTTAAAACTTATTGTTTTACTGTGAATTCTGTTTTTGTTTCAGCTGCAGCAGCTGCAGAAATGGCTTACCACAATACTCGACCACCGATAGCAGTTACATTTCCTAAACCTATTGTAGCTTTTCTACAGAGAGGATGGCATGCAAATCCAGAGGTAAAAACTTTAAAAAAAGGAAAATATGGAAATAATGTCATGAAGTATTTTATTTACTGTTAATTCAGAAATTATTACATGCATTTATTATTGTGATTCTATTTAAAGTTTTGCGATATTGAGAAAATTCTTGTTTAAACATATACATGTACAAAATTTCAAAATACAAGTTTGAATTATTGCGATTATAACAGTTTCTCTAATTATTTGTCGATTTATCCCTTTCTGCACCCATTGTATAACAAAATTTAATCAACGTGTGGTTCGTTTGATCTCAGTTCTTAATTGGTTAAAATCCGATTGTGACGTCGACTTTTCTTGTTTTCCTCTGAATTTCTTATTGTGACGGCATGAAAATCATTAGAGAAACAGATTCTACCACCAAATCTCGTGTAGTACGATATTTATCCACTCTCGACAGTTAAATTTTAAATATTTAAAACGCTCGGGCAAGCCTGGCGTTTTAAATTTGAAAATGTAACTGTCTCGAGTGGATAAATATTGTATTACACTCGATGCAGTGGTAGAATCTCTATGTAACATTTTTTTGCAATAATAGATAAAGTTGCAATAATTTCCGATTTACAGAATACACTAGAAATGACAATCATTTACTACCAAATACAAACTTCAATAAATATTTCTGTAACAATAACTCTGAAAAGCAGAGATATTTCCTTATAACTAATTATTATTTCTTATAATTTGCTCTTTGAAACAGATATATTTGTCTCTAATTTGTTATTTTCTCATAATTTGATCTCATTGTGTAAGGCCGTGTTCACACCAAACGGCATTAATGTAATGGACACTGGTTTCACATTAAATTTGTTCACATCTATACACCTTGTTTAATTACCTGTGCATAAGATTTGTTCACACTTGTAAACTATATGTCATTTAAATGTTCATTACGTAGAACCAAATGCAAAGTTTTCGTACAATTTTTCTAGCAGTAAGGGAACGACCATTTGACTTCAAAAAGGGGGGATGGAAATATTCCGATCCCCAATTGGATAAAAAAAAAATCGGGTCATTCAGATGATAAAAAAAATATTCTGAATCAAGAGTTGCCCCATACATTATAGTGTTAAATATTGAAAAGAAATATTTGATCACCAGCATTGAAAACAAAACGGATTACATTGGCAAGAAAAAAAATCTGACTCAGATAAAAAAAAAATACCCTCCCCCTTTTTTGAAGTTAAGTGGTTTCTCCTTCATGAAAGCCATTTTGAAGATTTGCAGTAGTTTGAATATACTAAAGATGTCTCGATTACGCATTAGAAAACGTAGGCTGCAGCAGCGTGCTTACAGACGAAAAAAAAAGGATTGAGATATTTAGGAATCACTACATTTTTTATCTTTTCTGTTTGTTTCAAATAGCATTTCTTCTCCAAGGAGTATTTGCCAAAGGGAGAGGGTAATGGATTTTTTTATTTTAAGTTTAGTTTAACGGATTTGAGATACTAGACAAACATATCATTTACCGCACATTTTTTTTTAGTAATACATTTATTCGTGAATCGTTGTTTGAGTAAAGACCAGTGGCGAATATTTCTGTGTACATCAAGTCGATTCGGGAAGACCTTTTCAAATGAATTAGGCAGCAACTATTTTTGGGGGCCATGGATATTTTCAGGACAAATTTTGGTGACAAGTCAAAAACTATTTTTTTCTTTCAATTTAAGGAGTACATATAGTGGCAGCTGCGGGTAAAACAAAAATATTTTTTTAAGGGTCAAAAACATTTTTTCTCCTCCAAAAACTGGAAACAAAATTTTTTTCAAATAAAATCCATAACCCCTCCCGAAAATCAAATGGTTGTTGCCTTATGGGTTTGGCAATGATGCTGCTTTTAGTCTTGATCAGGGGTTAATAAAGTACGTTACATTTAAAAAAAAAAATAAACATATAAATTTTAGACAACAATTTCTGTAAAGAACTTTATTTATAATTGTTAAAAATATCAATTTTATTCAAAAATAGTTTCCTCCTTAAACATATACACGGTAAAACTAATTTCCTAAATGCCTAGTTTTGTGCACACATAACCTACACAAGGCCTACATTGACTATTGACTGTGTGTAGACAAAACATGATTTAAACTACATGTAAACATTGAGTTTTATCAATGGGAACACAATTGTGTTTAGTTTACCTGTGAGTTACACTAACACATAACACAACTCCGAATTTAGGTCAATGTGAACACGGCCTTAGATGATTATCGTTATTTATACTTGTATGTTTTATAGATTTGAATTAAAAAATTGTAATTTTATTTAGGATCGTCCAGAATTTCGTGAAATTTTGCCATTTATTGAAGAATGTCGAGAATCTCAAGCAGCTGGAACTATCAATAATACATCCTCTACTGCCAGTCTGGTGGCACATTTTACTTCAGCACTACCTCAACTTAAAGATGACGACTCTGAAGAGGAAGGTCGAGCTACACCTCCTCCCTCTGGAACAGTGACAGCACTCAGAACAAAATGGGAGTTGGAAGCTAATAGGAACAGGTAGTTACTGTGAATCAATTGACAGTTTGGAATTGAAAGAAATACTGTCTGAATTATTAAATCCCCTTACATGTTGAAAATCGCAAAATACATACTGGGGCTTAATTGTTTTTGTTGGTACCTTTTTTTCAGGGATTGAGGAAAATTTGTATGTTCCTTATTTGAATTTTGTTGAGCCTGTGACTTTTATTGCAGAAAGCTCGACATAGGGATAGTGATCCAGCGGCGGCTACGGCGGCGGCGTTTTCTAACTTCTTAAAAGCTTTATATTTTAAAGGGTGGAAGACCTTGATGCTTCATACTTTGTATATAGATGCCTCATGTAACAAAGTTTCCGTCAGTCACATGTCCAATGTCCTTGACCTCATTTTCATGTTTCAGTGACTACTTGAAAAAAAGTTAAGATTTTTTTGTAGTGTTAAATTCTCTCTTATTATAAATAACAGGATAACTATATTTGGTATGTGTGTACCTTGCAAGGTCCTCATGCCCGTCAGACTGTTTTCACTGGACATTGACCTCATTTCATGATATGCAAGTCATCTGACCTTGACCTCATTTTCATGGTTCAGTGGTCAAAGTTAAGTTGTTGAGTTTTGGTCTTTTTGTCTAATACTATATGCAATAAGTCAACTATATTTGGTGTATGGAAATATTTCATGATCCATATGTCAGTCGCACAGGTTTTATTTGACCGTGACCTGATTTTCACGGTTCATTGCTCAGTGTTAAGTTTTTGTGTTTTGGTCTGTTTTCTTAAACTATAAGCAATAGGTCAACTATATTTGTTGTATGGAAGAATTGTTAGCTGTACATGTCTGCCTGGCATGGTTCATCTGACCTTGACCTAATTTTCATGGTTCATTGGTCAATGTTTAATTTTCTTGGTTAATGTTAAGTTTATGTGACAGTTGTAATAAAACTTTATATTAAGACTTATCAACATAATATCAATGATTATAAAAGGAGGCGAGACATTTCAGCGTGTGCACTCTTGTTTGGATTTTACAAGAATATAGACATATCAGTGAATTTTAAGATTGTGTTTTACCTTTACCCATGAAATCCACAAAAAGGTGCAACATACAAAAAAAAAATGAATCTATAGTATACCAAAAGAGTGTATATTTTAAGCATCTTTAATGTCCTGAATTTTGTTAGCCCAAAATTACAGTAAACTGTGAATATGTAGTGATGGTAAACTTAAAAACAAATGACACACAGTATACCAGCCTTTTCTTGCAGTGATTATTGAGGGGGAGGACAGGGGGTATCCTTCTCCCTTCTCCCACCCCTCTTCTCCTTTCTCCTACCCCCGTTCTCCTTTCTCCCATTAGAATAAAACATCTCCTTTTGAGATAAATTAAAAAAATTTCTCCTTTCTCCAACTTTTTCTCCTTTCTCCTAGCCTTCCTCTCCTTTCTCCTTTCTCCTACCCCCTTTCTTCCTGCCTCCCTTTCCCCTGTCCTCCCCCTCATTATTACGATGGATTTGTTGTAACAATAACTGTTGATAAAATTTTAATTTAGCTGACAAGTTTAAAAACACTATTGACTTAGTTTAGGTACTAAAAGTATGAACATGTACATGTATTAGACAAATCACTTCAAATGTAAATGCTTTATCTGGTTTATAAGAAATTAAACAAGTATAATGTACCTCTTAACTTGTAGCACTGTACCATTAGAAGAGATCAGAAGAAGACTTCAGTTTCCCCAGATAGACAAAAATGGTGAGTGTCAGCATCACTACTTATGTGGCTTGTATGATTAAACAAATATTTATGAAACATAATTCAAGTATTTTAAAGACTTAACCTTCCCCCTTCCCAAATAAAAAAAACCAAAAAAAACCCAAATATTTAGTTGTACATTTTAAGTAATTCAAAGGGGTGAGATAAAATCAGTCAAAAGAAGTTCGTACAGTCCTTCTTGTTTCATTAGTTTAATCGACTTTTATCACTTATATTTTGTATGCAGTTTCAATCTCAGACACCAACTGAGTTTGAATTGTTCAACTAAGAATTTGGATGCATCTCGGGAAATCTGTTCAAATTCCTTTTTAAGAAAGTCTACAAACATGATTTAACCTTTCAGTGTAATGTTTTAAGTGTTAAAATCAGCTTTAAAAAAACTTCAGTCAACTTTTGGACACTTTGAATACTGCCATACTTAACAGTGATTAAGTTACTTTTTTTATAACTTCATCGCTTTTATTCATGCAATTGAATAATTTCAACACTAAAATTAGGCATAATGGGTTTTTTTTCTACTTCCAGGTTATGTTTCAGATCCACTAAGTACTCTTCGACTACCAGTAACTTTACCAATGTCAGACTCTTGCAGTGATATAAGTAGTGCCTCTACTACATCCAGTATAACATAACAGCACACTAAGCCTTTAAGAAATGGAGTACAGCCTGATTATTACATATAGTTAATAAGATTCAGTACAAAATATCGAGCATGAAGTCTTTTCTACAGAAATAATGACTTCAGAGATCATTCATTAACGTTCTTTACATGGATTATTTAATGGTTGTTGCATATTGTGTATTGATCCTACTTTTCAATGATATGTTTTTGGCTAAAGTATGTTATATTAGTTTATTACATTGGTTGCAATGAATTACATTGATTTCCCAGTTAAATAAAAACCAATACTTTCACATGTGAAATAAACTTGGTTATTTCACTCTCTGACGTCATACAACAATAGGTGTTGGCAAGACTTCGATAATGGCGGATCAAAACAAATTGTGAATGCGTAGAAAAAAGATATAGTTCCTTACATGTTTTACATTAATTTCTTTAAAAAAAAAGCCATTTGCCAATGTTATAAAAAGAATAACTAATTAAAGAATTCAAATATCGAAAAATATTCAACTCGTGACCGAACAACACTGATAATTAACTCATGCGCTACAAGCATTCGTGAATTTAATGTGTTGTTGGAAAATGATGCTTCAGCCGCAATGTTCCGATACCATTGACCAGAACAACAGGAAGTCGATTATTGCCTCTGCCTACTGCACTCAGTTTCATATTTACTATTTTACAAACTAACTGGTATCTGCTTGTATTCCGCTACACTTGAACAAAGTGTTGTAGTCGGAAGGGACCAGTTTACATACTTTATTTTATTTCCAACAAAAATGTTGACCTGTCCATAGAAAGGCTTGTATAGTCCAGGGTTTTATTCTCAAAAATTGGACCTTCCAGAGGGGGTATATAGTTTTAAAATTGTGTCCAGTGACCCGGCCAAACAACCAAGATGGCCGCCATGGCTAAAAATAAAACATAGGGGTAAAATGCAGTTTTTGGCTTATAACTCAAAAACCAAAGCATTTAGAGCAAATCTGACATTGGGTAAAATTGTTAATAAGGTCAAGATCTATCTGCCCTGAAATTTTCAGATGAATCGGACAGCCCGTTGTTAGGTTGCTGTTGCCCCTAAATTGTTAATTTTAAGGAAATTTTGCCGTTTTTTTTGTTATTATTTTGAATATTATTATAGTTAGAGATAAACTGTAAACAGCAATAATGTACAGCAAAGTAAGACCTAAAAATAAGGCAGCATGACCAAAATGGTCAATTAACCCCTAAGGAGTAATTGTCCTTTAAGTCAATTTTTAACAATTTTCATAAAATTTGTAAATTTTCACTAACATTTTCCACTGAAACTACTGGGTCAAGTTCATTATAGATAGAGATAATTGTAAGCAGCAAGAATGTTTAGTAAAGTAAGATCTACAAACACATCACCATCACCAAAACACAATTTTGTCATGTGTCCTTTGTTTAATATTCACATAGAGTTTCATTAGACCTTTGATAACAGTAGCAAAAAGATATTTACCTTAAATTTTGTGGGGAGAAGGGGGTTCGAACTATGTACCAGTGAGAAATATACAAACCTTTCTACAGTATTTATTTGTTCAATTCAGGTAGTCTTCACCTATTCATTTGTCTTAAAAAAACCAGCCAGTTGTCATCTTCACTTCACACACACACATATACGAATATCAATTATATGCCTACGAGACATGTTGCATTGTAAAACTAATTACAGTATGTGAAAATCAAGACTTGCATAAAAAATATCCCAATATTAGAGACAGTGGCATCGTTTTTCCTCAGAGCTTTCAGCTCTTTGATTTGGTCACTCATTGAATATTTTTCTCTATTTGAATTCTTCAATTAGTTATTCTATAAGTTTTGATTGAATCTCTAGTGAAATTATTGTATGGGCATTATCAGACTATTCAAATAATACCTCAGGTTGATAGAAATCTTTTTTTGTCATATATGAAATCCCACGTTAGAATTGTGTACGGGCATTATTGGATATATTTAATAGTATTGTGTTTAGTCATGAGTACATGCAAAATACCGGTACATTAATTTCTTATTAAGATTTTACATATTTTTTAAATAATTTTATTGAGGTCACTTCTGTATACCAATCCAGATGTGTTAATTTTTTTTCAGATAATTTGATAAACATTGTTTATGTAATATAGATAAGAGCCAAAACTAGTTTGGCTTTGAATCATTACCAGGTGCTATTAATCATGTGTTTCTGCATTACCTACCTTTAATTTGTCATGTACGTATATTTGCTTTATGAAAATTGTTGAATGTGAAACAAAGTTAATATGTTTAAATAACAGTGTCAGAATCTGAAAATGTCCTCAACACAATCTTTACCAACAGAATTATGTATATAGATGTATTTACTACTTTTTTAAGTGACAAGTTTTCAAGTTTCATTTTAATTAGGTATTATCAGATGCATTTTTTTAATGTGTTACCAAAATATTCAAATAAACACTCATAGACAACATGCATAAAAAAAACATTCAGTCCTAAAACTGACAAACATTTCCAACTGGGCGATCATTTAGTCATCCTCACTGCCAGAATACTGGGATAACATTTTAAAAATGCCAAAAAGTGGCAACAAGCTTACATCTTATAAAACAAGGGAGATACTTTTATAACTAAAAAGCTTATTATTGACTAAAAAAGTGCAATAGAATACATGTATAAAAGACAATGTGATAAGGCCATTATCATGTCTAATTTTTGCAGAAAAGAAGTTCATGATCTAAGGTTAAAGATTGCCATTTATGTCGACTTTTCTGTTGAGTTATACATATCTAAAACAATTAGGTTATGATTTATGACTCCATGATAAATCCAAGTGATGCATTCATACATCTTTTAAGAATTTTGGAACATGCATGGTAGACGTTGCTCATTGATTTACTGTAATGTCTTTCTATACTAACAATACATCTCATAAACATATTTACATGGTTCATGTATGCACTTGATATTTTTCAATCATAAACATATGTCAAAACTATGCTTCTAATGTTTTTTCTTTTTTTTGGGAGAAGAAAAGTTAAAATTTGACGTCTTTTGATCTTTTGATCTTTTAGCCTTTAAACTTTTATTTTAAAGACCTGAAACTTTAACCTCCCACATACCTAAATAATTTATTTGCATACTAAAATCACATGTTAGTATTTTTTTTCCATCAAACTATGTCAATAGCAAATTCTTCCTTTTTAGTGAATATAATTTCTTACTTTATAACTACAATGAATTATTTCTGCCTTATTTAGATTAATTATGTAACAAAAACATTAAACAGTTGTCCAAGTGCCTCCCCTATAACTAGTAGAAATTTGGGGGGGGGGGGGGGGATGATGGTACTTTTACCTATGAATGATATTATAATTGTTACTTTTCATACTTATGAATGATATTATTAGTGTTACTTTTCATTATCAAATCTTACAAATATTGTAGTTTATTATTAAATCAATCAAAGTTATACTATATCTTTAAAAGTTATCATCAGCAATATAGTAGTGTTAGCAATTGACAAAGTGCCAAGTTATTTTTTAAGAAAAAAATATGGAAAGAATAAAGCTTATTTATGCAATATAATTGTCTTTTCTTGTTGTGTGTATAGTCATAGAAATGAGAAGATGTGGTATGAGTGCCCATGAGACAATGCAATTTTACATCCACTTGAGATAACAGTATAGCTTGGATGGGCGAGACATGTATTGCTGTTAGAAGCAAAGGGATATTGGGTCTATGTAAATGAGTGATATCTTCATTAAACATCAGGATTTTCTTTCTAGTTCCATAACTAAACATATGCCATTGATATGTCATGCTGTGGTATTATTTTTGAGAGGGATTGGTGTTCTTCAACCAGCAAAATGATTGTCTTATAAATCTAGGTCACATTCAAGGGACGGGATTGAAGCATGTCCTTCCACATCTGAAAGAGATAATTCAATACGATCAACCAACTCATAATGGAGTCTGTAAACTGATTCGACTTAGCCACATGGAACACTTGGTTTAAAATCTTTCTTGTATAGAGCATCTCTGTATCCGGGAAATCATTATAGGAAATACCAACTTTGGAATATCGTGTCAACACGGAGATATACACTAAATTGAAAAGGAAGGTCAAAATATGAGGTAGACCTAAATGTATATGTTGCATCATGTATTGCAAATTGTATGGGATAAATGCAACATAGTCAGCAAACTTTGACTTATTTTGTAAGAGGACATAATCTATAGGGCGGAACCAAATTTGTCAAAAGAAACTGAAAATCTGCGGAAAGTCAAAAACCTCTCATATAAGAAGAAGTCAGGTGAAAATAAACCTTTGAAAAATACGTATACACACATTCAAAGAAATTTTAAAACTTTCTCAGTTTAATTAGTATTAGAATCAAACAGCAACTATTGAAAATTGCAAGTATTAAAAATACATGTTTAATTTTTTTTTTAAGAATCCAGTTAGTTAATAAAAAGAGGAATTTCCAGAATAGTTGCCCTCATCATTTATTATCTCATATTTGTTACTGGGCATTAACCTGGCTCGGTAATTTCACACACATGACCAAAACAATAAAGGAGAAGGTTCAGTAAGACTCCTTTTTGGCCCCAAAATATAGCAGTTTTACAAAATTTTTAAAATGTAAACTTTTAGTTATTTATTGGAAAGTAGAATGCATCTCCTTCATAAATATGGGATGTTTTTTTTACAATACAATGCACATATATTGGGTACTAGCATCATTAAGTCATGCTAATTTACTGAAATCTTCACAATTTTAGCATTTTAGTTAAAATTTAGATTGTTTCCGTCTTAAATGAAAGTGGCCGCATTTGTGTTCATTCTTAATATTAAAATATAAGTTGTATTTGTTGATAAAACATAACATATATGACGGTTGAGGATGAACACGGATGTGGCCCGCGACTTTCATTTTTGACAAAAACCATCTGAAAAGTGATATTTTTTGGCATATTTGATAGATTTTTCATATTTTAGCCTGAATCGGAGCGTTTTTAATGACTAAATCAGTTAAAATCTTTCACATAAACTAATTGAATCAACTAAAATAGACACTTAAGTGTTTAAAATGTGTCCAAAATCTTTCTTCAGATGAACCTAAAATTTGAAGCCAAAATCGGCTCTTACTGGACCTACTCCTTTCGGTGTTTATTTGTTGAAGAAGATATGTACAAAAGAAGTCAAAATACGAAGACAAAAACAGTGGCAAAATCAACTATGACTTCGTCTGGTTGTTGTATACTCCCTTGTCGTCAAATATAGCTACTTAGTAACCTATTTGATTTCTTATGTTTAAGTAACAAAGTATCTTTTCGTTCAACTACTTTAATACAGATGGAAAATAATCACCCTACTGCTATAACTGTATACAATATATGAGCTATTTTATTTTATATAATTTCAATGCAGAACCATTTTTTCAAGTGTATCCACAGTCATCTACCCATCATTACAAACAGACGGTCATCAGTATTGATAACACTGAAACTATCAGTTCTTTATAGATCAAAAGATGTGATGATTATGCAAATGACATTCAATTTACAATATCTTCACTAGGACCCGCGGAGCTGAATCCAAGGCATGCACACCTTCTTTTTTTCAACAACTACAAATTCCCTCCTCAGCCTATCCGTACTTTTGAAGTTATTGCTTTTGTAAAGTTGTTGATGAACCTAAAATAGTCCTCTCGCTACCTTGATGCAGGCCTTTGTAAACTAGTGTTGCTTCTCATTTTTGAGGAATACCAATGAGCAACAAAAGTACACATTAGTCACCTAATACTCTTTTTAATGTGTGAAAGTGAAAACAAAACAAAAAGATCAAAGTGCTGATACTCATCATTTATTTTGAATAACGTTTATTTACCCGAAAAATAACGTTTAAACGAGTAAACATGGTGATAAGAACTAGAAGCACAACTACGGTCCTTCCACAAGTACAAGTTAATGTCTGGAATACGCTTACAATGTCGCAGTTTACTGAAAGTAAAAACATACAATATTAATTTCATATCCTAAAGACAAGTGTAATATATTTGTAACACACTCACACAATCAAACAAAATTGTATTAAACTCTTTAATTACAGAAATCAATCAAGATTTTTGTCACAGAAAGAGTTATTTATATGAAAAGTAACATTTATAGAAAAAAAAGAGTCCATAATTGTTTGTATTTGATTATTCATAATAGAACTTGGGTGTTCCCTTATCATCTAGAGACAAATGTACGGGGAATATTATACATTTTATACAATTTATATTCATTTGTTCACCAAAACTGAAAATGACATTAATCAAGCATTTAGGTCAATAGGTTTTTAGTTTTCGAAAATTTCGGTTTTAATGCTCTTCATGCGTCTTCGCATTTTATTTGTTCTCCCAACTGTAATGATTCGAACGCTACTAACCAGTCGTATGTAGACGAAACGAATTTCTGGCATACCAAATTATAAGACTGGTATCTTTGGTGAGTGTTTGTGATATTTTTGAAGATAAAGCCCGGAACCTGTTTTTAAATATAAAACAACGATAAGGGAAAGAAGATAGTGTTCCTTGTTTCAGATTTATAAATAGATATCTTTATGGCTCTTTAATTTTAGCTTCTTTTCTTTTGTTTTTAATTGATGTTTTGCAATACCACTGTCACTAGGAAAGCAGACATCCGCATAACTCAAGTTCATGTAGGTTTCTCGCTACATTGAAGACCTGTTAGTGACCCTCTGCTGTTGTTTTTTATTTGGTCGGGTTGTTGTCTCTTTGACACATTCCCCATTTCCATTCTCAATTTTATTGTTGGTCAATCTTTAGTTTTGTAGTGTTTCGTAGACATATTTGTCTTATCCTTTTGTCTTTTTTCCATGGTGCACTACTCACCGAACTTAGTGGTGTGGTTGTTACTTTAATACCTTCTTCCCTTTTTAAATTGATTACTTGTCGATTGCTAACATCCAACGACCTTTGCATTAAAATAATATATTACCACAATGTCAGCAAATTAAATAAAATATCCATTTGTCGGAAATTGGAAGGAGATACGTTTCGACTTGATTCTTAAAACTTTTACACATAGATGTCAATCAAATATATTGACGATAAAGATTTACTTACTTAGATCTGCATGGAATTTTGAATATGTTCTTTTGTATATACTCAATACCAAAGTTTGTACACCATATTTTCGATAATGAAGTGGATCTTTTAATAGAGTTCAACTGAGCTGGAAATAGATTTTAAAATCATATTCATAAATGGTTAAAAAAAAGTTCGTTTTACAAGTTTGTATACAGTTGTGAAAATGCTGCACAGTTTAAATCGATTGTAACAACAACAAAACAATACTTGATACTTGTGAATAAAATATAATTTGCAAAATATTATCTTGTTCTGAAGAATTTTTATTGATTTGATTTTAAGTGTAAAGGCAATCGGAAAATAAAAAACACCTGTAAAATAGATAACATAAATATAAATATCATTTATCCTAATTTTCTGCTTTTGGTAAAATTTCTATGAGTCAAATTTACCTTGTGTGAAAGCAAAGCGACGGTCATGTGATTCGTACCAATATCTGTCGCCAACCTTTAAACGATGATACTGTATACCCAATATACAAGCAAAGGTTGGACCAACGCTTCCACGTCTTCCCTTCTCTAAAAGTGCACCGACAATCAAATCAACATCGTTTACTGACCTATATCAAAGTAAAGTATAATATCAAATCAACATTGTTTACTGACCTATATTAAAGTAAAGTATAATATCAAATCAACATCGTTTACTGACCTATATTAAAGTAAAGTAAAGTCAAATCAACATCGTTTACTGACCTATATTAAAGTAAGGTAAAGTATAATATCATTTCAAAATACTATAAAAAAAAGATACCCACAAAACAAAATAAAATAATATGTTGCTTTGACTGCACACCAGAATATAATAAATGTTAGCTGCTATGCATGCATATGACTGTAAAGGAAACAGTAGTATACCGCTGTTCGAAACTTTCAAATCGATTGACAAAAAAACAAATCCGAGTTACAATATCGAATAAAACCTCAAGTGGAAACTGAAAATAAGGTGTCAGTTTCTGTATGCAAAGACATCATTAAAAGACAAAAATGGCTTACAAACATCAGAACTATATATTTTTAATCATACAATATGGCGACATACATTCTAACCCAGGTATACCAAAATGCCCTTGCACACTACAATTTGCGCTATTAAAATGGAGAAAGCTGTAATAAATAACCAGCCAGCATCAAGGTATGATGAGTGCAAACAGTGGACTTGCATTAACATGTTAAATAGGATCGACAGATTATTAAAGCAAAGAAAACATTGTTCTAGAAACATGTATATTTGAGCCTGAACTGTCGATTCACCAACATGAGTTTATCTTTTTTCTAACTTGAGTTCGTTATCAAATTCTTACTCTGAGGATGACACGCAAGATACAAATGAGACAACAAAATGTATCACCGAAACAACAACGCATTTTGTAATTTGAAGATCTAATGTGATTTATTTTTCTAAGGGTAATGATTCTTGAACATACACAGCGAGTTACCTTAATCGTTAAGGTAATTGACTGTGATATCCGCGTACATTGTTGTATACATAAATAAAAAAATAACCTTTTGTTAAATTAGAATCCTGGTTATCAAATTTGCACATCATAAAAATGTCAAATATGAATATTTTCTGATATTAGCTAGAGTTTTGAAGAAAGAAATAATCATACTTATATACACTTGAAAGTCTAGATCCAAAATAACCGAACTCATGAAAATATCTAAATTTTCTGAGCCCACAATAGTTCCTCCACTCATTGTATGCAGGAAGTCCTTCTTCACGTCCTCGCTGTATATTTCTTGCAAAAAGATCTGAACCTGGTGGATTTCTGTTCGAGAATAGTTTATTACGAACTGCGTCTACAAAGAAACTTATAAAAAAAAAAATGAGTGATTAAGAATATACGAATTCAAGTTAAAATTCAAATGTTGATTTTATAACAAGAATTTGTTTATTCTGTACTATGTTGTGTTTTTTTTTCTCTGGTAGAGCTTAAGTAGATATATAGTTATCGGTGAATTTGATTCATTCATCAAAATTCGGAGCATCACAACTCTAACTGAGAACGAACATTCAGGAAACGCTCTTAAAGAAGGTATTTACTAATGCTAACGGTCCGTATAAAAGTATTGAAAACTAAAATGCCTACCTCAGTTTAAGTGAGCGTATAACCTGACACGAAAAGAATCGTTCCTTAATCTTAACCTACTCGATAAAACTGGCATGGGGAAAATTAAATTAAATCATCTTAAGGAGGTAGACCTAGGTTAAGGGAAATAACTCTTAAAATCATCAGTACGTTCGTGTCAGCCATTTTCACAAATATGTTCAAAGCTTCTTGGATACATAGATTATTTCCAATCTGTTTCAGGTAAATGCTTAAAATTCATTGAAGAAACTTGACTTTTACAAACGCATAACTAATTTAAAGAGTTATCTCCATGAACCAAGATCTACCCCTTAAGTTGAGTAATATCGTTGTTTACTCAAAAAATAATTCATTTCATTGCTAAATTTCAATGACACCTTATTTACTTCCAATTCACGTATTCTTATGTCGCATTCGTGTGTATTAAGAAACAAATGCATTTTTCTTTAGTATTATTCAATATTAGTATTTGAAAATTCCGAATGATCCTATGAATAATAAGTATATACTACCACTGTACTTACGTATCAACTTTTTGTGATTGTTTTGTAGCAATCCATCTAGTAAGATCTTTAATATTTGATCCATAGTGTTGTTGCATTAGATAAGGATTGAAATAAGTGTCCTCAAGTTTGTGAGTAATCACCGTAGAAAAATCATTCTTTAATTCGGACGCATCTGGCATTATTTGAGAATGACCATAACGAGCAGCCGCCCCACTAAAGCTGCTAAAAATCGACGCATCGACTCGATCATTGTATACATTATTATAACCCCATCTCCTAGAGTACAAGTGAAATTTTCTCATGGTATGCTTGTCTAAAACAGCTGGTAAGAAATGGTTGTAGACGATGTGTTGCAGTTGAGCTATGATGATTCTGCGAGTTTCCTCGAAAACTTTTTCGTTGCTCCAGCATGAGTTTAGCTTTTTGAGTCGTGTAGATAATCGGTTATGCTCCCTGACATATAGCAAATGGTTAAGACTAAGATATGGTACCACAACACTTCTGCTGTCACCTAGAAGATATAAAAAGTAATAAATTCTGCAATCCACCTATTTTATAAATTAAGTTCGACTTAAAATTGATTAAATAGTATTGTTATCATTTTGCAAATTTGGAATTTCTAATAAAGATTTCTTAAATTGATAAAATTTTAGACTTTTAATGCTTGCAAACGCGTGATATTGTTATTTGGGCTTCATTGTGTCGATACATGTTTAACGAATCAAATGGCAGATATTAATGTATAAATAATTGATATTTTAAAAGTAAATTAGTATATTAATAAACTCTGTATGTAGACCGAAATGTTTTATCAAGGATTCGCTTCTCGTGATGAAAATTTTTGGTTTCAATAGGAGCTTTGTTTCCCACCAACTACTCAATATGTTTCATCTATTCAACATTAAAGGCAGATTGTTTGTAGATAGTCTTTAAAAATTAATTTTTTAAGTTCATTAAAAATATCAGGATTATTGAAAGACTCTGGTATGAAATACATTTACGCAAATCGGGTCTATTTCATTGTAATAAACATGATGAAGAAACAGGTAACTGTCGATAAATAAAGAAAAAAAACTTACCGGCAAACGGACAGCGGACATTAGGTGTGTCTTTAAGACAACCTCCTCCAGCGATTGATGGCAAAATGTTTCCACGATCTACCTTCATTAAGACTGTTGAAAGGGAAGAGAAGGAGTTTTAAAATTTGTATTCTACATATCTGTCTGTAAGATCCTCATTCATCGAATATTAAAAAATAAACATTGTGAACAGCACAGAAAAATATATACAGCATAACATTTGTTATCGTAAAGATACCTACATCATTTATGAAACGGAAATGTTCTGTTTTCTTTGAAAGATGATGATATAGATAGTATGTATACTAAAGAAAGACGCCTCATACATCTATCGGTACGTTAGTGTTTTTTCATCAAATGTTTGATAACTATTTTATGTAGAAATTCGGAGCAACGAACTCTACCAAAAAATGATACGTTAAATCAGATGCTCCTGAAAGGGTAAGCAGTACCTGCTCCACATAAGACGCCCGTCGTGTAGTTTAAGTAAGTAGAAATCCGGTAATTAGTCGCTTAGCCTATGGGAATGTCGCAATAGAGAAATTTTCCCAACGGATAAATAGAAGGTAAGTAAAATACACTGCGTACAGTTAAAAAAAAAACTTTTTGGTATAATCGTTTGCTTTTAAACATTTAAAAAAAATGATATTAATGGCTGGCCATAGTGATTATCACCTCATCACCTTTTATTGATATATACGTAAATTACTTACAACTGTTTGGTACCCTTACTGCTACTGCTACACCCTTCCTACTGCCATACAAAAAAGAAGCATCAATGTATGACGTTATTAAGTTCACTTGTTCCCTGTAAGCTGCAAAATGATTTTTCAATATATTTAGAATAACGATAATATATAATAATCTTTTATTCGTAAGCAATACAGCTTATAGAATATAAATATTACAAATATTCAATTACTAATATTCAATTACATCAGTGAAATATATTTACATTTAAACAATTAGACAAAAAATCATATAAGTAAGTATACCCATATAACAGTACAGCAGAGTATGATAAAACATAACACATATTAAGCATTTATAATGATTAAATTAAATACGTGCCTTCTCGGCCAGAAATAAAAACTTCCCTAAATTGTTAAGTTCCTTTACATTATGAACAGATAGCAGTTGTATGAGTTAAAAATTAGAAGGTTTTCTCCAATAATAAGGTTTGATAAATTTCTTTCGAAGTTCATTATACTTTTCACATACTAAAATAAAATGATATTCATCTTCAATTACTTGTTTATCACACATATTACAAAGTCTATGATGTCTCTCGATATTATAAAATCGACCAGTTTCTATATTCAAACAGTGAGCAGATATGCGATATTTACAAATAAATGGTTTATAAATATAATTTACAGCATGATCTAAATAAAATTGTAACATGTTGGGGTCAAATACATATCTATACAACATACATTTTAGTAAAAGTAAAATGGTCTTGTTAATTTTGTTTTCATTATCTTTGTTAAAGTGTTAAAATCATTATAATTTTCATGTAGATATCCTAATTATGATTGAGGCCAATTTTATTTTAATTTGACCCTGTAGATAGATTTAAAGAAGAAGATTTTTGAAAAGATTTACAAAAATTAACAATTAATTGCAGAAAATAAGTTTAAAGAAAAAGGTCCCATAATATCAAGTGCCAATTGACCATGTTCACTTATTTGTAGATCTTTCTTTGTCTGCTATTTTTGCTAAAAAAGTAAATCTTTTCTTCCGCTCCAAAATTTATTTCACACAAGGCATGTATAATGGTGAAAATGCCTTTAAATGTTTTTACGGAACACCCTTCAATATAAATTTGGGCAGGGGTTCCCATAACCCCGACTATAATCAATTTTTAGCCCTGGAGACCATTTCGGTAGATGGAAACATTCATCGGATACATTTTGCTACTAGATACCTCAAGGACAACATCATACATACGTGGTGAGTGTTGGTTCTTTGGAGCGGCTTGTGATCTCACAAAGTTTTTACAGCTTGGTGGAAGACTTGAATCCCCCGCAGGAATGTTAAAAGGAAAACAAACGTCAATACTGAAACAAAATTATTATTGTATGTAGTGTGAAAATATGTTATGAACAATGCGACATAATTAAACATAAATGATACATCAACACAGTAAAATAACAAAAGATTGGTTCGATTTTGCTTTTCTATTAGATATTTTTTTTCTGAAATCGATTATATAAAGTTAGCAAGCAGGCATATATAATTTACATTTTACATTTCATAATAGAGGATAATATATTATAAAGGTAACATCTTACTTGCCAAAATGTGGATCCTTGTTATTGCAGCAGTTAACAGCTATAAAAAGATCATCCTAGAGTTTACATAGTAATCCCAGTAATATCGATAATTCCCCCATATTCATATTCCTATATTGTTCAGGTTCATTTCATAAATCAAACAAAAATGATGATATATTTGTAAATATGAACTGCATTGAGCTGGCTATCCATAGTGGAAAATGGTATTTATAATACATGTCCGCATTCTTACAAAAAATATATGTCAAAACTCAAGATTAAGCAATTTTAAAGGGTAAAACTAAATGATTTTTTCCTGAACATACAAGAAACTGCTTTTCATTCATATTGTGATTCCACGGAAGTAAGAAAACAATGCAATGAAATTGTAATCCATACTCCATATGAAAAAAATTCTTAAACTAGCAAATATGGAATTATTTTTCATATGAAAATCTATAATTAGTTATAGTTATGTAAGCGATTAATCTCGTAGTAATTATTTTCAAATGTATGAAGTTTAAAGTAGCATTTTGTGTGTGAGGATTTTAACTGCACATGTATTTTTTTTTATGATAAAAAGTTTAATTTTGAATAATGTACAAGAAAACAAAACCAACAAAATAATGAATCTAAGTGTCATGCAAATACAAAAAAAAAATCAATAAAAAATTACCAGCCGCTGGAGCCGTTTCAATGTAATCATGCGCTATTAATTGACCGAAACACATGACCTCTCCAGTTCTCCATCGGTCATACTGATTCCTTGGTCCTAAAGCCGAATCTGATACCAAATTACTGACAGTTCTGGGGTTTGGTAGTTTGTTCGGGTAACCTCTAGGAAGACTTATTCCTGTCAAAAGTACAAAATGGTATCACATATATATTGAATTGAATTGACAACAAAACCGGGTATGAACACATAGTAAACAGGAAGGGAAAATATAGTTTACCGATTTTCAAATTTTATGAATCGATTAAGAAGACAAATTAAAAATAACACTGGACAAACTGAGGGAACAGTATGAGCGAGACCTGGTGCTTTGACAGGGAAATCATATCTTGCTATGCATTTACCACCCGCAGTGTGATTCCACACGCAGTTACACTCAGGAATGGAACACAATCCATAAAAAAAAAAGATTACCTGAAAATTCTGCTATTTAAACATGACGTAGTACATTGAGACATTGCAATTTTGTATCAGAAAGGATTGGAGGGTAACATAAACATTTAACAATTTTGTAAGGTTTATTAATTTATTGAAATGCCTGTATTACCATTTCAAAATATGACATTTAAAAGAACTATATGTTGTGCTAGTGATCCGTTTCAAGACTTTGTAGTAAACAAATATGATTAACAATCCACGTGGTTCTTGTAGTTACAATATACCATAACCATTCTGATGCTCCATTTGCCAATTTCGAAAATGAATTTCCAGACATAAAAGACTTGAAATGATACACATACAACTATTGTCATACATTTTAAAATAAGTGTAACAAAACAAGCTAACATACACCATGTATGCACATTTATAAAGAAAAACATGTTAAACAAGAAAAAATAAATCTTATACTTTTCCTTTTTTTTTTAAACCCGGGAATTATAGTCAAAACCGGGACTTTATTTTAACTTTGAATAATTATTAAAAAATGTACTGGATTTTCTATCCTCAAATATATGTTCAACATATACCGACTGAAATTAAGCATCAGGGATTGTTTCATATTCTAGTTGTTACATTTCAATGTTCTTTGTTATATTTTAACTGGTAATTAAGCTCTTACCGTCTTCGTATCCCACCATTGGATGTCCACGATGGTCAGTCAATCTTCTCAGAGTGATATCACATTTCCCCCAAGTGGGATTTTTCAAGTTATTACATGACCCATCAATTGTCCTATATCTGGCATTTTGCGGACAAGCTAAATATAGAATATTAACATTTATTTATAGAAAAGTTTTTGTTTTTTAGTTTGACGCTACTTTCAGCACGTTTATAAAGTCGGCCGCTTTTATTTTGTTTTGAATGAATCCGGAGGACTCATAGAAAACAACCGACCTTTCAAAAATACATAACACTGAGTTTCCGATACAATGAAATAAGACATACGGGTTAAGACATTAGTGCTTTCATTCAGTTATAGAACTGAACTCGACCAATTGGCTAATAATCATATTATCTTATTCACTTCTTAAAATAAATTATTTAAATAAACTGCATTACTTTAGCTATTCGTGTACACTTATTAGATACTAGATTAGATATTATCAGTAATTTCTACATTTTCCTTGTCATCCTACGGCCTAATATTCCAGACCACCATTAAACAACGTCACGTGTTGATTTATCCATGGCATGGATGTGACTTCGTTCATACAACAAACCACAATTTTCACTATCTTCCGAAATAACGTGACATTTTGTGTTCACTTTTCTTTATGCTACAATATGCCAAATATTTTTTTTTACTATGTAATAGAAATTTCACAAATAAAAACCTGAAAAACTATTCTCTTATACATATGTTGGAAAAAATGGTTCTATAGTCATCACTAACTATTTTGATATGTGCGTCACTGATGAGTCTTATGTGTGACGAAACACGCGTCTGGCGTATTAAATAATAAGCCTGTTACCGTTGATAACTATGTACAAGGTTTGAACAAGGTTACATGTTACAATAAGTTATACACGTACTATACTATACATGTTAACAACTTAAACCCAGACATTAATCAATTATGCGAATGTACCTGACCTTGAAACGATTGACACGAGTATGATCTATGACTCAATCATGATTAATGATGTACGCATGAGCTATGATGCACGCAAGATCTTTGATGCACGCAAGATCTATGATGCACGCAAGATCTATGACTCATGCATCTTTAACATGTTTAATGATGCAGGCATGATCTACTATCTCTACATTTTGAGAACACATGATTTCATTCCATTTTGAGTAAATGTGTTTTTCTAAGAACCTGCACGTCGGTGCACCTTGACTTTTGAAACTATATATCAGCTTGTCTTAGCGTATATATACAATTTTGCCATTATGTCTTTCTAGTCAACTTTGACAATTATAAACCTGATATCTTATATAAGTTTTATCGGTGTTCACATGAACATCAATTATGTGGTAATTTTTTAAATTTTCTGTTTACAAAACTTTGAAATTTTCGAAAAACTAAGGGTTTTCTTATCCCAGGAATAGATAACTTTAGCCGTATTTGGCACAACTTTTTGGCATTTTGGATCCTTAATGGTCTTCAACTTTGTACTTGTTTGGCTTTATAACTATTTTGATATGAGCGTCACTGATGAGTCTTATTTACAAAATTTAGAATTTTTGAAATACTTTGGCTTTTCTACCTCAGGCAGCACTTCGGTGTTGACATGGATATCAATTATATGGTCATTTTTATAAATTTTCTGTTTACAAAACTTCGAATTTTTCGAAAAACTAAGGATTTTCTTACCCCAGGAGTAGATTACCTTAGCCGTATTTGGCACAACTTTTTGGAATTTTGGATCCTCAATGCTCTTCAACTTTGTATTTATTTGGCTTTTTAACTATTTTGATCTGAGCGTCACTAATGAGTCTTATGTAGACGAAACGCACGTCTGGCGTATACAATTATAATCCTGGTACTTTTGATAACTATATAGATTACCTTAGCTGGATTTGGCAAAACTTTAATGAATTTTGGTCCCCAATGCTCTTCAACTTCGTAATTTATTTGGCCTTTTTAACTTTTTTGGATTCGAGCGTCACTGATGAGTCTTTTGTAGACGAAACGCGCGTCTGGCGTATATACAAAATTTAGTCCTGGTATCTATGATGAGTTTATTTACAACCACTGGGTCGATGCCACTGCTGGTGGAGATTTATTTCCCCGAGGTTATCACCAGCCCAGTAGTCAGCACTTTTTGTGCTGACATGAATTATCATTGATATGGTTATATTTATAAATGAACTGTTTACAAAATTTAGAATTTTTGAAATATTTAGGCTTTTCTACCTCAGGCATAGATTACCTTAGCTGAATTTGGCAAAACTTTTAGGAATTTTTGTCCTCAATGCTCTCCAACTTTGTACTTTATTTGGCCTTTTTAACTTTTTTGGATTCGAGGTCACTGATGAGTCTTTTGTAGACGAAACGCGCGTCTGGCGTATATACAAAATTTAGTCCTGATATCTATGATGAGTTTATTTATAACACTTTGAATTTGAAAAATCTTGTATTTTGTGTGCATATTTTGTGGAATGCGTTAACTACCGCAATATTATGTACCACTGTTTAATTATACGTATGAGTTATGTAACATTACCTTTATTTCCTTTTAAAGTACGGTTTATAATTCAAGAAACTAACAGTTACGTAAGAAACTATTGATTAATTGTAATGTAGCTTGTATTCACATTGTTTTTATCTTGACATGGATTGATTAATTGCTAAAATAATTTAAAAACAAAACATCTGTTGTTGTATAATAGAATTATTCTTTTGTTTTCGGATTCTTTGATTATTTCAATTTTTATTTTCATAAATTTATTATTTTCATACTTCAATATGGTACAACACAAATCAGTGAATTAATCAACTAGCTATATGTAATTAAGAGGGTGTCCATGGAAAAACCAGGCAGTGGATGGCATATGACATATTTTGTTTTCAAAATTTTTTCATCTATTTCATATCACAAATTCATTTTTTCTCAAAATTAAAATTTTGTTTTTTTTATTAACTGCAACAAATAAAAGAAAAAAAATACATAGAAAGCACTAGAAATTCATTGAAAAGGGGAGATAACTCTTCATTTTGTACACAATTTTGTTGCGTTGCTAGTGAACTTTAAAATCATTTTCTGAGCCATCCACTGTTGATTCAAAAATATATTGACATATATATCCTTTGTATGATATAAACATTGCATTGGAACCAAAAAATCAGTGGAAAAAAATTATGTTGTGCCACCCATATCATAGGATTTGCCTGATATTTACTTGGATAGCCCCATTTTACAAAAACTTAGTGGACTTGAAAAAGAGAAGCAAAAGATACTAAAGGAATATTCAAACTGAAAGTAGAAAATAACAACTGACAACATTATGTCCAACAAATAAAAAGACAAGCAGAAAAACAACGGTACACTTTCCAGTTTACCAAGAATTATTTCCAATTTACCGAAAATAATTTCAATTTTCATGCAGTAGATAATACATTTATAGCATTTGTCTTGTCTTGTTAAATACTTTCATTAAAGATAAAATGCTTTCAAAATGTATATAAGATATCATAATAAAATCACCGAACTACATAGTAAATTTAAAATATGAGAAATTCATGAAAACTGTCAAAACCAAATGGTCGATCATATCATAAAACGGAACGACCGGAAAAACAACTGTCTATTCTTTTCTTTGAAAAGGCATTTTTTAAGGAAAAATGGCGGTTAAAAATAATTTTTATATGGTTCTTTTTATAGAATAGTGTGAGCAACCAAAACAAACAAAAAAGAGAAACGGAAGATAAACAAAAGGATATTGAAAGTCGATGAAAAACATATGACGTATTACCCAAAAAAACGATAAAAACACAAACAATAAAATATACAAAACACAAGAAAGCCAGAAACACCAATATCCCGATTATTATTTACAGAAATAATACAATACGAAACTACACAACTTTTAAGATATATTAAAGGAAAATACAGATGGAACACAACGTTAGCACCTATCATCCATAACTCAAGGTCATCCTGTATTATTTGATAAGTTAGCACTGGAATTAACAATGTCTTATTACTTTTCTGTTTTTACTTTTTGAGGGAAAAAAATACCGGACATTACTTAACAAAATCCTGGCTCACTAACTTTTTGCCCAAACATCGATCAGTATATGCGGTTTTAAGTTTTAAATTTCTATTTGCTGTTGCATATTGAAACAAATGTTTTAAGAAAATTGATATATCGACGAATTCTATTCATCAATTCAATTGAATTAAAACAAATATTTTTTTGGAAACAAATTATTACATTCGTAACTCGCATTCTCATTAAGTTATCTTAGGTTAATACAAAAGATATATTCTAGTACATTTGTTCATTTTCTCTGGGTAGAATGTGGAATCGCCATTCCATACGAAATTGGAAAACATTTAAATGCTCATTATCTTCGTATTCTATTTGGTCTTTTACACGTTTGTATTCAAACGTCACTGGTGAGTCCTTTGTAGATGAAACCGCATTTGTCGAACAAAATATTAAGTCAGACATCTTTGATTAGTTTATTTATGTTTGTCAAAGAATTATGTTATTATCCTTTTTTTTCTAAATAAACGGATCAGCCAAAAAAAAAAAGAATCAAAAACTTATAGAAAAAAGACAAATTTCATTACCTATTGGCGATTGTGCAGTTGCTATGAAAATCTGAAATGAAAAATAAAATAATAAATAGCAGAAATTTTGCAATGATAATTGTTAAGAACTGTTTCCCTTTGCAAGTGTATATATAATGTGTCACCTCAAAACGTTTTACTATTTTTATGTGAAATTCCATACGTGTTCATCACACAAGCCATGCAAATTCTAGTATAAAATTTGGAACTGAAATTACGAGTATCGTAAGTGAAATCTTAAGTCATTTTCACAAAGACGGTCGTAAGATTATTTTTTATCTTAAAAGTATTCCTAAGTTTTTATCTTAAGTAAAAACTTACGACTACTCGTAAGATAAACAATTGCATAGCAACCTTGTTTCACTTTAGTTTCACATGCGCAATGACGCCTTCCGACTATCACTTATAGTCACCCCTTTGCTAATATTCTCAAATTACAATGTTGTCATAACCTACGAAAAAGAAAAAAATATATGTATATTATATTTTACACGCTGCATCAATATGTAGTACACCACCGGCAAATTCCGGTGAACGAAATATACAATGAGTGGGTAAATTGGAAAACAATATTATAAATGTGTTATTCAGAATATAACTGTCGCAGAAATAACGCCCTGCAACTTGCAATATTTTGTCAACCGAGGATATATTTGCTTGGACGGATTGAACATCTATGTGACTGGATGTGATGAACAATTTGTACACGGGATATTGCAAGTAGTGTACTCAGCACTGGGAATTGCGAGAGCTAAAGCGAATGGAAACATTGATTTAAACGGATGTGAATAAACATGTATCACGATGGGACACTGGACAAAATCCATATACTTTCAAAAAAAGAATTGTATTGATTTAGCATGAATGTTGATAAAACAACTATACATACTAAAACATTAAATTGAAAATGGAAATTGGGAATGTGTGAAAGAGACAACAACTCGACCATAGAACAGACAACAGCAGAAGTTCACCAATAGGTCTTCAATGCAGCGAGAAATTAAGTAAATTAAGATTTTTAGGACTTCAATGCTCAAAATTTAGTATATCACAAGTTAAGCTTAAAAGATTGTGGCTTTACAAAACATTTAATTGGTTAAACGAGAAGACCACCCGCGGGACGGATTCATATATTTAAAACTGAAAAAATTGATAAAAAACTACCCAACAGAACCACGACATTACAATCTCATGACTAGGAAAATTTATCGAAATGCATGCAGTATAATGAAAGCCATCATTGCTTAAAAACAAGCACCTTAGATCACCCGGGTATTTTTTTTTGGGGGGGGGTGGGGGGAAGGGGGTGTTGCTTATGATTAGTTTTTTAAGTTTATGTTGGGGTAAGTGGAGAGCTGTGTGTCTTGTTTTGTTTTCGAACTTTGAGCTTAATTGACCCCTTGGTATCTTTCGCCTTTTTAAAATCTGTTCCTATGATGAAACAGTATATATATATATATATAGTTCGTTCTATAATAATATTTATTGAAAAAAAAACTTTAGTCAGTGGAGGCTTTGTTAAATTTTCGATGACAATATTCCAGATTTATTAGTTTAGGTTTTCTATGTTTTTTTTTTAAATGTTGTCGATTATTATTGTGATTTTCACTCGTCATCAACATGTCTGACCCTTTTTTTGACAAGTTATTCTGCAGCCCTTAGCAAGGACATTGGACGTACATATAATGTACCTTGTACTAGTTGTATATGGAAATTAATGTCAGATATGCAGAATACCAAGTGTTTTCATGAAACCCATCATGTCTTTTAATTGTAAACAAAAATTTAAGCAGCAATGTACTACCTTTTAAAAACATGACCGAAACAGTAACATTGAAATAATAAATATATATGTTCGGCTTTGAAAGCAACTGCTACATTTCTAAGTCGGATAAGCATGCACTGTTGTTGTTCTAATTAATAAAGCCCGAACATGAAATCATTTATATGCAGATGTGCAGTTGAAATGGATTAAATAAAGGCAAGTCGAAAAACAGGTCATCGGACAATTCCCCTTTATCAGAGTACCCCCATATCTCATCCCAAATGTGGCCATTTCTGAAACTGTGTGTACAATAATCAGACTGACAAATCTTAGGCTTTGGAAAAAAATGTTTATTGATCTTTAACGTTCTAAAAAATCTGTACAACCTTGAGTCTTGCTTTTGTATAAGTGTTCGGATTGGCGTAACATAATTTGCAATTTTCACTCCATAGCGGACGTGATAGAGAGCACCAAATTTGCACATTTAACTACAAAACATGATCTCTTCTTAAAGCTCTTCTGTTTATAATATTGAAAATAACTAAGGCAGCCATTTTAATTTCTTAGATTTCTTTTAAGATTTCTCTTAAGTTTAAAATATATACTTAAGAGTGGGAATAGCACTCTTGAAGTTACGATAGTTTTTACTCTTAAGACTTACTTAAGATGTTTTTTATGAAAAGCATAACAATCTTAAGATTACTCTTTATAGTAAAATTTATCTTAAGATTTTTTGTGAAAAGGGCTACTGGTTGATAAATTAATAAGACATTGTCAATCTTTCAGTCAGTCTCCATACTATCCAACAATGATAAGTTCATGACTGTCCTAACAATAGACCACTTTCGAGTTCATCCGTCACCGGAAAAAACTCGTGAATTATACGCGCTTTTATGACGTCATTTACCAGATAGAGGGGATCGCCTGTATCCCTGCACTATTAAAGTTCATCAAGCGTTTTAGTGATCGCTATTGTGCAGTATTAACTAGAAATAATGTTTGTTTTGTAAGTACTTAATCACAAGTCTGAGCAGTAGTGCATATAATGTCGTCGATATTTCTAAAAACAAATTATAAGACTGTACATGATTCAAAATCGTATTTGTATATCTGTTGAACAACTAGTTTCTATATTAATAAAATGGAAACAAAAAACAGCTAAACGTGAAAAATATGAATGGTGAAACCCTTATATGTTTATCAAGGTCTAAAATTGTTTGCAAAACGAGATAGTTAAACGATGTAAATATGTAGATTCATGCAATTGTTTAACGGTTACTGGTAAGGGTAACATTGTGATACTCACCAATGAAGAAACGATTATGGTAATAAACACAGTCTTCGCCATTTTACCTAAAATATCAAAAAATAAATTTAAAGTTTATCTTAATTTTACATAGCAAATCACATTCATCTTGTTCTAAAGGACATCATTAATTCCAAAATTCGTCCTTGTATTCACTGACGAAGATCTACTTTTTTTCCGATATTTTTTTTCTTGTACATGTATAAAATAAATTCAGGAAAAAATTATGACGACAATATTTACAATTGACATTTTCAATAGGTTTTAACGTTCAGAAGTCAAGGGTGAATTTCAGTTTAATTGTTGTAGATAAACTCATCATAAATACCAGGATTAAATTTGGTATCTACTCCAGACGCACTACACAGTGACGCCCAAATCCAAAAAAGAATAAAAAGGCCAAATAAAGTTCGAAGTTGAAGAGCATTGAGGACAAAAATTTCTAAAAATTTTGCCAAATCCAGTTGAGGTAATATATTCCTGAGGTAGAAAAGCTTTAGTATTTCAAAAAAACAAAAGTTGTGTAAACAGTAAATTTCTAAATATGACCATATAAATAAAAATTCATGTCAGCACAGGTCAGCACAGTGCTGACTACTGCAGGTGAGGTTTGAATTGTTCACAATTGGAAACAATTTATTTCGATGAGGTCAATTTTCAAACTTAAACATAACAAAACATAAAATCAATCTTTTGAAACTTGACATACGGTATGAACAAAATTGACCGACTGCTGACCTCTAATTGCCTGTTTTAGTTCTAAATGTTGTAAATAAGCAAAAGTTTTTCAAACGGTATGTTAATTCCTACAATTTTTTTTAAAATAAAAATTCATAAAATTAGTTTTTTAAAAGAGTAACATTATTGTAACTAGAGCACCTAACACTAATTGATTAACCATACGACAATGTTAAAACGAGTAAACACAGAATTATCTGACGAGCCTAGTTATTTTGATGTCATTTGTAAGGTATGAGATGCAATTTTTCTTTCAATTAAACTATTATCAAGGACTTCATTCGTTTCTTCGAAATTCCATTCAATGACTGGACTAGTGTTTCTACTTCATGCTTGATTGTATTATGTAAAATGTGAACGGGTACAGGTTTTGTTCATTATTGAAGGCAGTAGAACGACCTTAGTTGCTAACATCTTCGTCTTTTAGGTGGTTGTCTCATTTGAAATCATACCGCATCTCCTTACTTTATGAAAAATTATAAAGTGTACCGATACAATTAACCATTCATTTGATCAACTTAATTCCCAAAATACTTTTTAAATAAAGTTTTGTTGTATTTTGTTTTTTTTGGTTTCGTTAAAATATTGAAATGAATATTAAAAGTATTGTAGAGAAGTAAATATGATAGAATACGAGTTTAATATCCAGGAAAAAATACAGTTATTTCAATTTTTACAAATTCCTGTACCTTACCTATACCATCCGATCTGTTTAATGTTTCTATCTATTCTGGATATGTTGAAATAATTTATAAAACATGACAACTCCCACAAGAACAAGTTTAAATACACTTGTTAAACTTACTAGTTGGTGCACAGAGGGTTTTAAAACATTTACTACAGTAAAATATATCATTATATTTTATTAAAGAAAAAACCCCAACTTTATGTATTTAATGAATTGGAAAAGCTATTTTGGACTCATCTCCATTGAGAAAACTCAAAGCAAATACATTTGGAATCCATCGACCAACAAGTATCAACATACGTGACGAGAATAACTCAGATATTAAATAAATGTTGACCTGATGTACATACCAAAATAATTTTTCTGAATGTTTTTTTGCAAATTTTTGATCGGTACCTTTTGTTTTTCTGAAGGTTCAAATAGATGGGTGAGTTATTTCAAACCCTTCCATATCGATATAGAAAGATTTACTGGAGCTCGTCAGTATTTGCTTGTGTTATTTCATTGTAATGATATTGTGTGTTCACTTTACAGATAATGCGTGTTGCAATTTACAGATATTGCGTGTTACACTTTACAGATATTGCGTTTTTGCCCTTAACAGATATCCTAAGTTAAAAAGTTAGGTTCTGAGTACTCAAAAGACATTTTACAGGGCATCACTGACTAGTCGTCGGGACAGTTTAACCTAGTGTAAAATGGCTCGACGACTAGTCAGTGGTGCCCTGTAGTAAATGAATGCATTCTGTCTGTCTGTTCGTCAGACTTATATGTCCGTGCTATAAGTCTAATTTCATTGAACTTTAATATTATGCAGAATTTCGGAAGAGAGACAAAGGATACCAAAGAGACATTCTAACCAGATCGTGAAAATGTAAGCGCCAGAAGAGCTTGACGATAATCCAAACCCGACTTTTTGTAAGATTTGGCAATTGGTTTTTGCATGATATATCTTCAAAATCTTTAAAAAGGATAAAGTTAACCAAAACTACAATTTTGTACAAAACGATAAAAGCGCAGTAGTGTCATTTTGTTTCGAATTAAATCATTTTGGTTACTGACAAAAATTGCCTAAAAAATCAAAAGAGGTAGGTCAATTTCTCCGTGATAAAAATTTCCATCTGGTTCATTTTTAAAAACGTCGTTCCATCTTTGCTTAGATTCATATTACCACAGTCCACTTAAGGTTTCTAACATAAAATGTCTCAAATATTAATTCTTAAATATCACCAAATTATGAACTTCCAACGATAGCTCAAAATCTCAATAGTAGCACGTTTTGAAAATTCATCCCAAGATGTACAAGATGGACATCATCGTTAACCGTAACTCAAATTAAAACCATCTATTGGATAAACATTATTCATGTTTATTATCGTTGTCTCTCTATCAAAATATGACAAAACCATGTTAAATTTATAATTTCGTATCAATATGTTTTCAACAGCATCATATTTTGCTGATAAGCATTTTTAGTTAAACATTATGGAATATGTAAAATAGCAAAAATACCGAACTCTGAGGAATTTCAAAACGAAAAGCACTTATATAAAAATGGCAAATATAAAACTTTAACACAATAGTTTACTGTATGCTACATTGATATAGGTAATTTTGTTACCCTATGAACATATCAAAATCATAAAATCCTTATTTTAATTATTTTGTTTTACAAAATTCTTACCTGCAGCAAACATGTAAGCATCAAAGACACACAGTATTATAAATCTCTGGTAAATGATCTGTTTCTTGATGGTTGTTGTATATTACTGTTTGACAATCGTTTTGTAAATGCTATTGCAGACTACTGTTTTATACCACATACATATCTTTTTAGAGTGTAACAGATGTTCTTTGTCATAAGGGATGCATTCGATCTCCCTCATTATATTGTATTAAAATTAAGAATTTGATATCTAGTAAATATATAACTAGATAACAACTTGCGACGAAAAAAATTTAATGAGACATTATTGTGAACTTTACACCTATTCGCTGTTAATTAAAGTTTATAAAAATTGATAAAAATCTGCATTTAAACACAGCTTGCATATCACCAGCCCAGTAGCCAGTACTTCGGTATTGGCATGAAAATACGGATTTATTGTGTTATTAAAATTTGCTGTTACAAATATTAGAAATTATTATAAATTAAGGAATGTATCTCCCTCATGCAAAGCTCTGATTCCTTTCACGGATTTGGCTATACTTTTTGGACCTTTTGGATTATAGCTCTTCATCTTTTATATAAGCTTTGATTGCAAATATTTGGCCACGAGCATCACTGAAGAGACATGTATTGTCGAAATGCGCAACTGGTGCAAGAAAATTGGTACCGTTAATTTTATTATTTATATATTGCAGTAGATGTATAATGCGCAGTCAAATAAGGACAAGAGAAATTATTTTTTTTTTACCTCTGAATATTTTTTTAATAGCATATTATAATATTGAAATAACCTTGGTGTAAAATAAATTCTTTTGAAATTGGCTCTTTTCTCTTGAACCATGCGGTAATTGTTTGGTTCTGTCGAAATATTTAACAAGAAAAGAAGTATTCTAATTGTCGGAGATAGTGCTACTGGTCATGTTAATATTTTGGACTTTAAGGCTATACCTCCAATTTGATCTCACATTGACATTTTCTTTAACTTACAATATATAGTTACATTATTATAATATATTCTAATGGAAATTACCAAATAAGTAATTTGTTAACCGACCTCGTTCTTTCATTAAAACACATATACTTTAATGTTTGGATGCTAATACACAAAATGGCTTTCAAATCAAATACATTTGTATGACCGTACAAGATCAGTCAACATGAAAAAATATAGTTTGTCAGAAGATAATGAATGTTAATTTTTTTTTAGAAATTTTAAATTATTCTGAAACTAAGGTTTCAACTCGCTCTGGAAAAGTTGACATTCGATGGATTAACAAATTACTTTTAGATCCTTTTATCATATGGATCATCAATTTTTTCGGTCTTTATACATCTTTGGCTTTCAAATATTCCGATGTGGGCGTTCTTGATGAATGCAATTCTAGAAATGTGCTTCAGACCAATGGAATTTAAAAAGTTTTGTTAATATTTTTTTACAGCACTGGGTCGTATCGTTGCTGATTGACTCTAAGTCCCCGATTGTATTTACAGCTAATTAGTTAGTACTACGGTACTGACATGATTAATAACAAAACCTTTCTTAAATTGTCCGGTTTTTTTTTAAAACTAAGTTTTGACTGCCTCAGGCAAAGTTGACCTAAGATGACCAATTACATAAGGTACTTTTGGTCATATTATTCTTTCAGTGTTTCTGTTCTTATAAATGCTCGGCTGTCAAATATTCGGCTTTGCGCGTTGCTGAGAAAGGTGAATCTAGAGTTGCGCTTCGCGGAAACATGATTTTTATTTTCATATCATAAATATTATTTCCCTATTACTATTATCACGTTGGACGTTAGGAAAGGCATTCATATTAGTGAATGTTTTTTTATCTTCGTTATATTAGCTGCTCATTTATTTGTCATTTGGGAATTGATATAAGTAGATAATGTTCCGTAATACATCCTTTGCCAAATTACACAAATGTTAGCATTGAGTGTGTTTGATATCATAATTGTTCTGAGCTATCCAGCACACACTTGTAGATAAAGAGTCAAACAGACGGGGACTAGAACGACACCCAAAAGGTAAACGAACGTAATGGTAGTACTGACCATTCCACTTGACACAAAAGAGATGCCACTGTTCTTTTGTGTGTGTGGGCAGGACCGATTAAACTATTTACAACTGTCCTATCGATATTTATTTATATGACTGAGCATACACTAACTTGGTTAATGTACATTGTTCTATCAACAAATTTTCGTTTAGCAATTTAATTCATTATCTTTTATTTCTAAATATGATAACACGCGAATGGATACTATTTAGGCATTTAATGACCTCCTCTGTCGGGCACAGTACAGTTCCCTTTAAAATACATTCGAAAACCAGTTTTCCATTATTTTGACCTATTGTTATCACTTGGTTTCTGTTCGCTAACACCCTTTTATGACTTCACTTGTTCTTGATGTATTATAAAAGTGGTTATATTTAAAACCAAATTAATGTCTCTTTCGTTTACCCGTACGACTCTTTAAAACAGAAATGATAATTCTTGCCTTGAGTTGCTGTCTCATAAGCATAAACCCAAACCTCAATTTCTAAAGGACACATGTCTGTAGTTTGTAATAACTGTAAGTGTGATGAGAAGTATACTCATATATACAAAGACGAAGTACTAAACTATTATTTATTCAAGAATCTAATATAAAAGCATATGCATTTATTTACAATATGGCAACTGGGGACTTATACAACTGTAATTAAAAACCAATAATGTATAATGTTCTATCTCCATATGCAAAGGAAGATAACTCTAGCTAAATCTTGAAACTTGGAATTGAGATAATTTTTCATAGATTGACTAAAAATTTTGTATCGAAGTAGCCAAATACAGATGCTTGCAGCTGTAGCCCCAAGTCGAAATAAAAAAATATCAAATGTTATGGGTAAACATAATGGCATGCTTCTTTTTCAAACCTACTAATACTGATTTTAATTTTGGCAATGGTTTTAATTACCGACAAAATTCTCTAATGGATTAACACCCCCTTTTCGTAAGTAAAAGAAACGTATACCACATAGGTAGGATTTAATGGTTGAATATCTCAGATGTTTATTAGATTCGCAATAGGCTATAAAACGCATCAAAAAGTTCTTAGAAACAGATGGTAACTGGAAAGTTGACCAAGTTGATCCTTGTAATTGTAAGAACTTAAGATAATATTAATATCCAACGTTGTACAAAGCTTTAGTTGAATCTGCAACAGCGAAAGCTTGTAAATTTTCTTCTGCGATGTCCAAATAATCTCTTCCAGGGTTGGACAAGGAGTTGCTGCTTTCTCTGCCTCTGGTGTTAACTGATGAAATTTGTTCATCTGTAAACGAGATAAAGAGTCAGCAATTAAGGTGGTACCTAACACTACAGGGAGATAACTCTGTAAAATCAGCTAAACGTTTTGATTACGTTGTGTTGTTAAGGGAATATCAAGCTTCTCAATAATCAAAATAAGTGTTCATCAAACTGCTATATAACCAGTGTAATTTTTCTGATAAAACGGTTGGTTCAAATTTTTTGAAATTTTTATATCTTTGTCAAAGGGTCAAAGTAAATACTTTGTCAAAATTTTAAGAAAATTAAACGAGCCAAATTAATTTTAGTCAAAGTGTTGGGTACCACCTTAAGTTCATTTTTCCAGGCACATGTTCACTGTAAAATGCAAAGTTAAATTTTGCTGCACACATAACAAGACGTCTCATCAGTTTCATGATTATTGGATCTTTTGAACGACCTTTAGTTAGAATATTAACAGACGCTAAATTGTCGCAGTGAAATAAAATACGCTTTTTATACCATCCTTTTCCCCATAAAACAGCTGACAACACGATAGGATATAACTCCAAAAAAGTAATAGATAGAGTTTTATTTGAAATAGATGGGAGGTCTTTTGACCAAGTGTCACAAAACCATTTTTTTGATAAAAACCTCCAAAACCAATGGTAGATGAAACATCCGTAAATTATTGCATGTCCGCTGCAGAGGTTAAATGAGATTCATAGAACATGTTAATTCCATTCCACGTTGACAAAAATTGTAGCCACATTGTTAAATCAGATTTACACTCTTTATTTAAATGGACATAGTGGTGACTCTCTTTGACAGAACACATCAGTCTATAAAGGTAAGTGACAAAGGCCCAACCTGGCAGAATTACTCTTGTAGCAAAGTTAAGATGCCCAAGTAATTGTTCGAGTTCTCTACGCGTACAAGATTTTTTTTTATCTAAAACAAAACTAATAAATTGTGTGATTCTCTCAACCTTGTCTAACGGAAGTCTAGCCTATTAATCGTGTCCAAAATAATGCCTAGGTATTCGAGTTCGCAAACTGGTCCAACAGTCTTCTTACATGAAAAAGGAATATTAAGTTTGTTCAAAATAAGGCTTAACAAAGCCATTGTTCTTTCTCCACAATCAGAAGGTTTGTCTACAGTTAAGAAGTCATCTAATATATGGAAAATAACTTTGATATCATAATTGTTCTGAACTATCCAGCACTCACTTGTAGATAAAGAGTCAAACAGAAGGGGACTAGAACGACACCCAAAAGGTAAACGAACGTAATGCTAGTACTGACCATTCCACTTGACACAAAAGTGATGCCACTGTTCTTTTTTAATCGGAAGTTGGTTGAACGCATCTGAGATGTCCACCTAACAACATAGGGACTTTGAACCATATCTTTGAATCGCATTAATAGCATCATCAATTTTAATGTATGTCAAGGAACATAATCTTTATATATCAAATCGTTAACACTGTAATGCTAATCTAAATTATGAGGAGATGATAAATCAATTATAAGCCTTTGTTTTTTGGAATATTTGTGTGTAGCAATACCCAATGGACTTACGCTATAACTTAAAAAGGGGGGTTGAGAAAAAAGGGCCCTTTAAAAAACCTTTATCAACCTCCTGTTGTAATAAATTTGTGACTACTTCAGGATTTTTCCTGGTAGTTAAAGAATTTTTACATTCATAAATTGGTAAATTTACATTTGAAACTAATATATCAAATCCATTACGAAGGCTGTTACATAAAAAGTTCAAAAAATGCCTATCTGGATGATTTAAAAGTTCCCTTTCTAATTGGTCAGTGTTAATAGGTGTTGACAGAACGACTGTTGTATCAATAGAATCTAGTCATTTTGATTTACTGTTGGGCTGTCTAACTGGGAATGATTTGTTTTGTTCTGTTGGGTTCCTGGCAGAGATTTATAAGTGGAACATTCAAACTTTTTATGGGTTTTCTTGCAGACTTTACACACGTGAGCATACCGGCAGTAAGGTTTGACACAACCTTTTGGTTGATTAAAATTATTACAGGTTTGCATTCCATCATGCAGCACAATATCTCTTCCATATTTATCCTGTGTAGGTTGAATTTTAGAATTTTTACATCCCCTGCCAATCCCACACATAGATGATTTGTGAAGTGTTGAAGAACAAAAAATGCACATATTTTCTCCATAGTTGGAGCACCATCTATTACTTAAAACACCCCTAAAGTTGGTATAATCTTGATTTTCACCCCTTCAAGTATAATGGACCGTTCCATGTGGTAGTATATAAACCAGCTCAAGACAGAGAAACTTTATCAGTTATATGTGGACCGTTGAAGTGATAACATCAGGGATTATTTTCCAACTGGTAAGTAGAGTGAATTAAGTGATTCCAAAGGATATATAAATAATGTCCGGATTTATATGTGGATATTGCAATAGTGATTGTGATACAATGTATAAAGTGAATCTGATATATATAAATGAGAATACAAGGTGTATACTTGCTGGTGTTGCAAGTTGTACTATGTGGAAGTGTGAATACTTCATAGATTTGTATTAGTGAGAATACAAGGTGTTTACCTCTGGTGTTGCAAGTTGTTATATTGTGGGAAGTGTATTAGTGAAAGTGCACTGTGTTAAACTTTACCAGTTGGATAATATGCATTGTGTGGGAACTCAAAGGAATAGTTAGTGCGTGAGTTCAGCTGTGTTTATATATATATATATAATATATTCCTTGTGCATTGAAGGATTTGTGCTAGTGTAAATATGTCATTGTGTTATTGTGGTTAGTTGCAGATTAACAAGGTGATATCAAATATTGGTGGACGTTGTAAATATAAGTTGTATATATGTGATTTTGTGTTCATATGTTTTGTGTGATACGTACTCGATGCATGTTGCAAAGTAATCTGTTGGTGACATTGTGTAATAAAGGGCCGTATGCATGTTGCATAGTAATATGTTAGTGACATTGTGAATAAATCGGTCTGATACATGTTGCATAGTGATTGCATAGTGACATTGTGTATATATATTCTGTTATGATACAGTGTGTTTATGCATTGTGAATGAGGTACTTCACCTTGCATTTTGATTTATGTGCATTGTGTTGTGTATATAGTTTTTGTTGTGAATCAATTTTATGATGTGTTAATTGTTTTGAATAGGACAACTGGTTGTGGTGAACAATTGAGTTGAACACTTGAAATCCTGATTTATTCAGATACGGATCCATTGATCGTCCGGTTACACGTTACATTACATGTATGTTTGTCTTTAAATCTATTCTAACTATTCTAGTAAAGCTATTTTTTTCATGTTAATGGACTAGGGCAGTCATCAATAAAAAAAACATCATAGGTAAAGTGTTTTCATTGTTATAGTTAAACCTGAAGTCTTACAAAACTCAGGTTTGAGCTTATTCATAAAGAAAAAAACTAACAATAGTAAACATTAATATATATATTTTTTATTAATGAAACCTTATTACAATATGTGCTTTGTCGTTATGGTTTTATTTATTTTCAATGCTTCTAGGAACAAAATGAGGAGGCTCAAATTTAAGATATCTTTTCAAGACATACAATTTATATTTATTATAATCTGATTTTTTCCAGAGGTTAAATATACTGCAAAAGTATAAAGATGTCATTGGAAAATACACACCTGATAAAGACCCCTCCTGCTTAAAGTCTACCGCAGAAAGATCTCGAAGTGGTGGAAGAATAATGACATGCAATAAGGACAAACAGAGACAAAGATAACAAATGAATTTATAAAATAAATATTGTATCAAAAGAAATATGATTGTATTACTTAATTTGATATTGTTCCTTGAGTATGTATTCATTTAATGGTTTATACCAATTATTGGTGTGAGGGTAATATTTATATTTATATATAAATAACATATTTGTATATATAATCAAGGACCTTTGGTTTTAATGGAGATTTGTCTGCCTGTGAGTGGTTAGCAGTCATGCAGCATCTTCTTATTGTAATAAGTATTGCGATCATTATGAACACAAGTTGGATCTTATTATGTCTTCATGCTTCTTGCGATATACTTCTTTTAAAAAGGGCTTAACATTTGTTGGTCGTTAAATAAAAACTTCTTTCAACCTGTGAGAATTGTTTAGAACTATATATATTCAACATTTTCTTTCCTTTCTGTTTGGAGATCCTTTCCGTGCTGTCGGGGATGTTGTTTCAGTAACAGTTGATGTATTTATTTAGATGTTTCCCATTTCGCCTACCATCTAACAACAGCAAAAATTTGGAGAGCAGGTAAAAATGTGTATGTAGCTTAATAATAAATTTCAACTACTATTCAACCTTGAATCAACGTTGAATGGATGTTGAAACTTCAACGTTGAAATGTCAACGTTAATTCAAATTTTCAAAATCAAACATAAATTTGACATTGTTTCAACGTTGAGAAACAACCATGTTTCAACGTCGAATCAACGTTGAGTGCCTGCTTATATAGCTGTTTCGATAATGTGAGATAGGTAGCAATCTAATTCTTCTGCCCTGTTTGGAAATACTTGACACATTATTTTTTTATATCTTCCAAAAGCTATAATACACTCGTCTAATGTTAAATTTCGTTTTAAACGGTCATCATTTTCTTTAAACTTTTGGTGATTGGGTGTTTCATAGTTCGGAAGAAGGAGAATGTTTAAGTTGATGTATTTACCTGGGATAATTCTGTTGCAAATCTCTGGAGAAACCATATCAACTCCAGAAAACGCTGTGGCGGGATATCCATGTTTTGACATTTGCATTTGTTGGTTTTGCATGGAAAAGATTGAAACTTGTGATACGAAACTGTTTGGAAAATACATCTGATTGGGGTTTGCAAATTCTCCAAACGTAGGGTTTTGAACACCAAATGTATTTTGGTTAAGGTGGCAGGTACCAGTTTTGGTGTACCAGAACATGTGCCCCACGCAGAAATTTTGTTATAGTTAAGTATTGAGGTATATAATTGCATCATGTGGACTGAAAAAATAAATGAATGTAAATTCTAGGCTATTGTACTACACAAGTAAGTAGTTGCATACACTGGTTTGGGATTTCCTTCACATATAGGTCCAATCAGATGTCAAAATTGTGGTCTCCTCACTTGACGGCATCCAATCAAAGAGGGGGAAAAATTCAGTTTTATGTAAACAAAAATATCTTGAGATTTTGATGGTAAGGATAGGTTCGGACAAGGCTCTAATTCACTGAATATCCTTTCTCTCTTGAATTTTGGCTAAAAATTCTTGTCGGCTTTTAGCAGGATTTTGCAGGTGAGGATTAGATTGGTATCCGAGCATCACATTTTTTGCCTTATTTGCAATGCATTTATAAATTTTTAAATTTCCATGCTGGACAGACACCCAAATTTAAAGGTTTTCTATATATTAACATAAGCACGCACACATCTTAGTTCCTTGAAACCATACATTTTATTTGTATATAAGCTTGAATGAATTTTCAAGAAAATAAAATCATAAATCCATGAAATTCTAAAGATTTATTGTAAAATAACTGGTTTCTGCCACCTAACGGGTAATATTGATCCATGCCCGGGGTTAAAGTTCATGGCGGAATGCAAGTTGTATTTATTTGTCTGTTTTGGAACTCCGGCAATAACTTGCTGACACAATTGTAAAGTGTTGTTGACAAGAGCTTAGTCAAGCGTATTGAGATCAGCCCTGGACGAAAATGCGTAGTTTTGATGCGCAGAAGCACCTATTACTGGTAAAGGCGTGGGCTCCACTGTATTCCTCCGCGAGGTAAATGCTGTCGAAATAAGGCTGGAAAATTCGGGATTTTGCGTATTTGTAGTCGATAAAATAACATCATCTTCTACAGTTGATGCTAAAGAAGTATTCAAAGTTGCACTGATGTTGGTAGTTTCAGTATTTCCACTGTCAGAACTTTCCGGACTACTTTTTTGATTATCCAAGAAAATACATTTTAATTGTTTATTAGTAAAGTTTTCGGATCCCTCGCAAAGCTAATTTATCTTTTAGCTCTGTTGATGTCCAATTATTCGGATTATAAGGATCTAGTTCTGGACCACGTGCTCTTTTCCTAGTATCCCTCCTTTTAGAAGCCATAACGAAACGAACGTTTTACACAGATAATTTGTCCAATTATAAAAAAACATCAGGCTAAACGCAAAATTATTCTATATGAAGAAATACTTCTTGATGTATAAAGAAACGAAGTACATAGTTTCAAGTAAAAAAGCTGACCAAAACAATAGAAGTTCATGTATTACTTGCATACACATATCATACACAAACATCGTGCGAAGTAATAGATTAGAATGAAATGTGCACTGTGACGTCATAGACCATGTGCAAAGATAATTAACTACCCAATAGAGTGAGATGACAAGTTCATAATAAACTCCAATTATAATAAATTTAATTTAAATTTAATTATTCACTCCATTAGACTACTAAATCAGTAAAAGTATGACATATTTTTCCATAATGAACTTTGCTGAAAGAGTTTATTTGTATCAGTGCGTATCTTTTACTGTACTTTTCTTCTTTTAGTATGTTTTGCATGTCTTTGGTTTTCGACAAACGTATCTTCATTCTATTAAAAGAATGATAGTGTTTTGTTGTTTGAAATACTTGCTAGTTAACGGTTCAATTTGTTTTTATTGATGTACATTGCGTGTTTGCCTGTTCATGGGGCTGGTGTTAAGTCATATTGTTCGCCCTACTTACTTTGTTAATCATAGGAACCTGAAGTGTTGACATCAATTAACTTATTTGAAATTCATGTATGAGTAAACATAATATGTATAATAATACAACTTGCTTAAATTATACAATGTTTCCAAAAATTGACCATTTCAAGTTTTTTTTAAATGAAATAATATAACAAAGTTTCTTTTCTAATTATACATCAGTCAAAATATATATATGTTCCACTGAATTAAAACCCAAACAATGCCACTGTTAAACCTAAAGCTTAAGTCTTAACTGTATTGATGATGTATGGCAAAAAAAAGAAGGTTGAAATACCCTATGGGAGAATTTAAGAGCTTAATTCAATTTCCTCTTCGTTCCCATTATACAATGGTAATTCATTTTATATTTTCAGCTCTGCTCAAAATGTTAGATTGATTCTTGATTAAGGTATCAGCACCTGACAATAACGTTTTCCAAATTCTATTACTATTTCAAGCTTTAGAAAATTTCAGCAACATCGTGGTGATATTAATCAGTAGCATCTTTTGTAAAATAATAATTTCAAGATGATGTATTATTGTACTGAACTAATAACTTCGCGTTGTGAATCGAAACAAAAAATTAGGATAACCGAAAGGGCATAAAACCATTCTTTTTATTCTGCAACCTCGTTCTGCTTATACTTTACTCTCTTTACGTGTTTCAGACTCGGAGGATTTTTCATCTTTAAAACGTATTAGAACTTCAAAATATCGAAGCTACTGTTCCCTTTTCCCTTTCTTACATATATTCATTACTGTAAAGGTCATTACGATAACGATGAGCATTTCGGACATACATCCTCTTGAACTCAATTACACTCCATTAAAAAATTGTATTGTATTTTGTGTTTAACACTTTACCATTTGTTAGATGGGTTCTTGATTTCAATATCAGCTGATAGTCTTTCTGCTTTACCCCAATCTTCAGTTTTATTTAATCATGTTAAAATGGTCGGGTGATTACATTATTTATTTGATTTTGTTGTTAGGGAGAAGTGATACACTTAATCTTTTGCTAAAGCGGTTTAGTGATGTCGTACGAGAGATATCTTTTGCGTCAACTCACCAATTAGAATAAAATAATAAAGAGTGAATTAAATTTTCTTCAACCACGTGTCCACATTTCAAACATTTCTCAGAATGTTAATTCTTTAAAAAATAGATGCTTAATATTGTGAAAGATAATGCATTATTCTTGTGAGGAATGGCATGGTTAAACATCAGCAGGTTATGTACTTTGAATTTGCGTTCAGTCATATAAATCATTCATCAATACAGTTTGATATTGTTTGATTTAAGTTTGTTTGTGTATTAAATTTAGTCTTATGATTTAAAGAGGAGTACTTTATTTCATTGTATGTTCTTTTATATGATTGCTGATGAGACAACTATGTATCAGAGTGCAGATGACATCGATATAAGCTAGGACAATCACGTGAATCTCGATCAGTCGAACAGGAGTATAAAATATGAGACATGAAAGAACATACAATGAAAATGCAGTTGAAACAACACACACAACACTGTGATACAGGTATAATAGAAATGGGAAACAGCACAGATGTATGTAAAACAGTACAAACTTTATAAACGCAGTCTCACAATAAAATTCGCCATAAATGAAAAATCTAGAGAATTACTTTTATATTATCAACACTATTATATCTTTAATTGCAAGATACAATATCAGGAACCTGGTAGATCCATTGGTTCTAATGATAGCCTTCTGATTCGAATTTCTAAGTTATGATTTACCTTGTCTTAGATACTTATCAATATTTGAAGGGACATTTGCTGTCAAATCATGATTACCGATTTTAACCGAATTGTCATGTTTGATTTATAACATACTTAAACACATATCCAAAATACAATAAGCCTGAAATAAACAGTTAACAATGCATAGACAAGATAATACATATTAGAATTTCGTGTACATTTCAGGATAGACACCATCCAATTTACTATCGAGATGACCTCCGAAACCCGCTGACGGTCACATAACATGATGTAATAAAAATAGATATCAATAGGTATCGACCTCGTGATATTGGATATTTCTATGTGAGTTTGATTTAATGTAATATTCTTTTTTAAATAAGTTAATTAGCGTTTTTACCTGTATAAGAATAATATTTTGTGGATCAGTCAATCAAATTATTTATCTTTGTTTCTTGTTCGTGTTGATATTTTTTGAACATGCACAATTAATGCGTAATTCATCTCTAGATTAGGGGGGTAATTGAAAGTCACATGAATACGGATTCAATGAGGTCGAATTATTCACTCACAAATGAATAATTTCTCATCGATGTTTTTATGCTTATTTTGACAAAGTTGAACCAGGCTTCCAAAAGCGAATTATCATTTCACTATTTCACTTTATTTATGATTGAAAAAAAAAGTCTCATTTTAAATTTTGTATACATCTCGTAGCTAGTACATCTTTAATCGCCATTTCTAATAAATTATTTGATTTTTCCACATCCATAATACCACAAGTGAATTAAAAACCAAGACATTACAATATGTTCTTTGAACACAAACTGTACAATACTGGAATTTAATCTTCGAAAAAGTGAGTCAGTTGAGCTATTGTCACGTCAGGCGACCGCTCAGACATTTATCAATTAGTTGTGTGGCCCATACACACACGTTTTGTCTTTCCATTCGTACAGGTTTATCTCGGGAAGGTCTCTACAGTAAGAAACTGGACTGAAAGAAAACATAAGAAAACATCTTGAATTTGTAACTCATGATTTGATCTAGATAAATATTATCAGCAGCAGTAGCTGTTATAATTATGAGACATAACAACTTCATTCAAAGTATATGTGACAACCAAAACATGACTCATAAGTGAACAACTGTGATCTTTATGTGTGATAAATCTAGGATTCTGTTGGATTGTCGTTTTTCTGTGAGGTTTGGCTTTTGTCGATGACTTAGAAATCTGAACATATTAACACGAACCACACGGAACAACGCACATGTTAAAAACAAAAGGGTCATACTTTATATCAATAACAATTGTACCAAATTCATCATCTGTTCTATCGCAAACAGATGGACGTACTATGAAGTTTGAAACAATGTAATTGATAAAATGACAATGTCATAGTTTAAGGGCACTTTTTGTTATCTGTATATATATATTAACATCAACATCAAAGAGAAGTGTACTTTATTCTCAGAGTTGTGAACTACTGATTCAAAAACTATTTGTTTAAACAACAGGCTTTGTAGCCGCAGGGGAAATTTCAGTATAATGGCATCATGCGGCTGTACATTTATGACTCTGTCAATGTTTTTTTCTGTTATTTCTTAGACTTCTGTTTTCCTTTCCTTCTCTGTTTTATGAACTCGACAAATTTAAAATGTTTGCAGTATTCCTTAAAAAAAATATATATTAGAAATATCTTTTTTTCGTTCAAATGAGTTTGGAGATTTTTTTATTTCTCATTACATTTTATATTCGTGTGGAACTTGTTCTATTTGTCTCGGACATACAGAGATTCGGTTATAAAAATATGAGATAGTGTTATTTTGACTATGATATTTGAAAATATATCGTTAATTGAGAAAATATTGGGTTTTGTTTATTGTTTATGCAAATTGGCTACGTTATTGACGAACTAATCAAGCTACCTATGCATAACACGGTTATACAAAGTACTCTGTCAAATTTGTAAGACTAAACACTTTATGCCTGTTTCTCATCTACGCGTATAATATACGCCGTGTTTATGACTTATCAAGATACTTACTTCTTTAAAGATGGAATCATGAATATATCGTATTGTATCTCATTCAATCCAAAATTCGTGCAGTATATTTTGGACAATAATGAAGTAGATTTTAAAGAGTTCAGCTGATCTAAAATAAAAAAAACGTTCAAAATTAAAAGAATTTACAGGTATATAATCAAATATGTAATTGTATATATTCTATGTTTATACTTATATTATAAGTAACTCAATTTACAAGAGTATACATATGTCTAAATTTATTGCTCAAATGAGATATTTATTTATACATTTGTGACTGATCCATTTTAAGAAATAACATTAACCAAGCTGGAATGACAATATCTTTTTTTAAAGTTTAGAATAAAATTGAGAATAGAAATGCTGAATGTATCAAAGAGACAACAACCCGACCGAAGAGCAGAACAAAGCCGAAGACCACGAACGGATCTTCAATACAGCGGCGAAATCACGCACCCGAAGACGTGCTTCAGCAGGCCGCTAAACCAAAAAATGTACTATAGGATATCTTTAAAAATAAACTCATCTCATTATTATTATTTTTTTTTTAATAAATAATGAAAAATAAAACATAATGCTACCTTTTGTGAAAGCAAAATCTGGATCAGATGATTCATACCAGTATCGGTCTCCAACTTTGAAACGTTGAAACTGAATGCCCATAATACATGAAAAAGTAGGTCCAACACTACCGTTTTCGCCTTCTTCTAATAGACCGCCAATAAATAAATCAACATCATCTACTGATCTAAAAAGATCAAAATTGGTATAAAGGTTTCTTATGTTGGTCATGATCGAGTTTTTATTTTATGATAATTCACTGATGTGTAGGAATCCCCCAAAAATAAATATGGAAAATGATAGGTCTTAAATATTGTTTCAACTGCTAAATCAATATTGGGATCCTACATGTACAACGCGTTTTTGTAGTTTTTGGTGAGGCATGGGTATAAAATGTGCAAAGAGTTCACGGTTATATTAAATATTAAATTATATGAAATTTGTAAGCTTCCTTAATTTCACTTATAATATTACATAATGATTTTTTTAAATAATGAAACCTTCATTTAAATCTTCAGATTAATTATAAAAAGAACATACTTATATACAAATGCAAGATTCGAGCCAAATTTTCCAAAGTCGTCAAAACTTCTCAATTTTTGTAGTCCACAGAATTTCCTCCATTCATTGTATGCAGGAACACCTTGATCACGTCCTCGTTGTATATTTAACGCAAACAGATCTGAACCTGGTGGTGACGTGATGAAGAATAGTTTGTCACGCAATCCTTCAACTAGAAAACTGAAAAAAATATAATTAAAATACATCTAACTAATAGTTATCAAAGGTACCAGGATTATAATTTAGTACGCCAGACGCGCGTTTCGTCTTCATAAGACTCATCAGGGACGCTCATATCAAAATATTTATAAAGCCAAACAAGTACAAAGTTGAAGAGCATTGAGGATCCAAAATTCCAAAAAGTTGTGCCAAATACGGCTAAAGTAATCTATGCCTGGAATAAGAAAATCCTTAGTTTTTCGAAAAATTCAAAGTTTTGTAACAGGAAATTTATTAAAATGACCACATTATTGATACTCATGTCGACACCGAAGTGTTGACTACTGGGCTGGTGATACTCTTGGGGACGAAACGTCCACCAGCAGTGGCATCGACCCAGTGGTGTAAATAGTTATCAAAGGTACCAGGATTATAATTTAGTACGCCAGACGCGCGTTTCGTCTTCATAAGACTCATCAGTACGCTCATATCAAAATATTTATAAAGCCAAACAAGTACAAAGTTGAATTCTGTATACCATTTGAGCTTGTCCAATTAAGCCTCGATTACATTGCCTTTGGTGACGTTTGTGCTCTTTACAAAATTTAAACGTGCCCGAAGATTGAATAATAGCTCATAACGTAAATTATTTTGGGTTTTTTTCGTCATCAAAACTTTCGTGATAAAAGTCATTCAGGTTATTTTCGGTGCGAATAAAATACCAATTGAAGCATCAAAAGAGAGCCCTAAAATTACGCGTATTTTGGAATAATCGATATTAATTTTTTAAGATTTGTTTTGACACGTGTTATGTGTATGTTTGACGAACTTGTCAGAACAAAAGATTGTTCGTCTGTAATCTGTTTCAAACAGCATGACGTACATGATTTTGGTTTCAGGTTCAACCGTCTTCTAGTTTCCAAATTTAAGGCCTAAGAAGACCAATCGTGGGTCTTCACCTGCGTAAGTATCATTGATTGAAATTTCATATTATCACCAAACACGAAGTAGCTGCACCGCAGATGAGAAAATTGCCTACGCTTTTCAACTTAACACTATCAGATGAGGACCAACATATCAAATTATTCCTTTTACAGAAGTTAAAAAAAAACTTAAACGAAATATTTCTACCTAAGGTCTGTGGATGGGAAGACGAAATGACTAATAGAGACGAAAGGTGTCTATCCCTGATTTCTTGTTTGGCAACGCTGGTACACAGATAAGAAATTATTGAACGGACTCTGCAAATAAATAGTTTGAACCACATATACAACCATCTGTGTAAGAATACGCTTAAACCAAGACTGCGAAATTGATATAATTCTACAAAGAAATGATGTGTTGATTAGAAAAATTTGTCCGGGTATCATTTAGCTACATTTGTCTGGTTGATAGGAATACTGTAAAGTTTGTCATAGATTATTCGATAAGTATACGGGTGAATGAGTTCTATTCACGAATGATATCTGCCTTTACGCGCGTTTCTCTGTATCATAAAGAAAAAAAACTCTTCTTGTAACATCCTGTGAATTAACATTTCGTATCAACTTGGAGATACATACTTCATACACAGATTGGCGGTTCAGAATATTACATAAAGATCGAAGTATACAAACAGGGATACGGTTAAGATAATGAATGATGCTTTCTGATCAGGCAAACAAATATACTGTAAATATGGGTACTGATTAGATTTTCCACTGGTGAATTTTAACCTTGCAAACAGGGGCACTGTTTATATTAACACTGATGATATCCGAATGTGATACAAAAAGTTCTGAATATGATCTAAAATAGTTAAGGAGGCAAACAGGGGTACCGAAAGATTTGAGTTTGATAAAAAAATAGCCGAGGAGGGAAACAGGGGTACAGAAAGTTCTGAGCATGATTGAAAATAGCTAAGCTGGCAAACAGGGGTACCGAAAGTTCTCTACGTCATGGAAGATGATTTAGGAGGCAAAGAAGGGTACCGAAAGTTCTGAACATGATCGAAGATAACGAATAAGTCAAAAAATATACTGTTTGAAATATCACTGAACAAACTAAAGGAGGCAAGTAAGGGGACTACTCTGAATACTAACTAATGATGCCAAAGTAGGCACAAAAGGCCCTGTTTCGATTATTACATCTTACGTCATATTGTGTTTTGTAGACACATGAGTAGTTGTTTCACCTGCAATCATATCACCACTTTTCCTTTTTTTAACTACTTTTCATCGATCAAGAAAATTCCGTAGTAAGCGAAAATGCCATATTTGGAACGTTAGTGATACATAGGTAATTAAATAAGGTTAAAGTTGGAAATCATGGCCCCTGTTTGAACGATTTCATATGTTGCTTTCAATGCTAATAATCTTTGCAAATATTTTTCAAACCATATACTTACTGAAAAAGCAACCTTTAGAACAATGTTTGTTTCCATTAATTTACTTACTTATCAATTTTTAAAGCTGGTTCTGTTGCGAGCCATCTTGAAAGACTTGTAACATGTTTTCCATAGCCATATTGCCATAAATAAGGGCTTAATAAATTATCTTCTATTTTATGTTCGAATATAGTTTTGTAGTCATCTTTTAATTCAGATTGTTCAGCCATTACTTGCGAATGTCCATAACGCCATGGAGCTATTCCAAAACTATTGAGACAGGAAGCGTCAACACTATCATCATAACAATTATCAAAACCATTTGGTTTAGAGTATAAGTTATATTGGCTCATTGTATCTTGATCAACAACAAGTGGTAGAAAATGATTATACGTAATATGTTGAACTTGCGCTATGATAATTCGACGAGTTTCTTGGAAAACCCTTTCATTACTCCAACATGAATTTAGCTCGTGAAGTTGTGTAGATAATCGGTTATGTTCCCTGACAAAAAGCAAATGGTTTAAACCCAGATTTGGTGATTCGTGATTTCGCTTGTCGCCTGAAATAGTTAAGTTCACTTAGAACGGGAAATGAAATTGTAGGTACATTTATTCTAAATAATACAAACAAAGGATTACAAAATGACGAAAATTATTGGACATTACACTCAAGTCCATCAACTTTCATCTACATATTATAAAAAAGACATAAACACAACGAGAAAAACATGGTTCAAATATCTTGAATTAGACATACATACATTTCCTAGCAACAATATGTTAATATGTCAAAAAAGTAAAACAAACTCTGGCTATTTAACAAATATATATTTTTGGGATAACAAAAAAAATACAGGAAAATAACTGTAGCTTCAGATATTTATTTTAGGGTTAACGTTGCAGTGACACAATTTCAATCCATAGGTGAACGCAGTTAAAGTGCCACAGCGGAATGCCTATCATCATAATTGTAACAAATGAAACGTCATTCTTCCTTTAACAGTCAGGATTCTACTTCGTCAGAATTATCTCCCCATTACGCCAGTTCATTTTCACAATCGTAGAAATGGAAGCCATTGTAGGGATGACGCGCTACCAATTTTGCTCATGGAAACCGATAAATTTATCCACATTGCACCATTACGATCCTTATATGTCAGTTGTATTTTAAAAGACAAATGTATCAACTAGCTAATGAGCATCAGTTAATGATTTTGTCTGCATTGATTAAACTAAAAACTATTGTCTGATCGGTTGTCAGGTGTAATTTTCGAAAATTCATAAACATTTTTAAAAATTCTAATTAAAAATTTCGTGGAAGTGCAGACTAGATTTTTTTTAGTGTATAAAGACTATAAACCCTAGTTTTCACACACACAAAAAATTATTTTTTTTCAAATGTATGCATTTTCATCATCCAACTTGAAAGACTGTCGTCAAGTACTTTCACTAAAAAAAATAGCTATTCGAACACACCTTCTCTGTTTTTGTGACTCATTAGATAGGTATTTCACTTGACTCATATATTTTATCTTTTAGTACTGTTATTTTTTTGTGTTGTAAAGTCAATCTGTTGCTTTGATATATAAAAATAATAGAATTTGAAGCGAGGCGATGTATGAAATAATCTTACTTTGTACGATATCAAGACAAAATATTCAACTCAAACACGCCCTAACATAAAAAGGTGCACTCGATTTTCTCCTTTCGATACCATTGTTACCCATTTTTTGGAATTTTTTTTTATACGACACTTAATGGAAGGGCAGATACGAAAATTTTTGAACTAATAGATTGATATGTTTTCCGTCCGTGGTAATTTTTTTCCAAAAAATCGGAGGTTATGCGTTTTCTTCATCCAACTTGAAAGATACACATGTCGTCGACTTAAAATCTAATTGTTCTGATTAACTATGTACTAGATAAATTGAAAACTTATGCAAATGGTGTTTTTAGAATAAAGCACCTCGTAATTGAAAAGAAAATTGTAATTTTGTTTGTTTCTATTAACTTTTAAAATTTTTGTCACTATAGTAAACAATACAGTACACATTTATCGCCTTCTCTAACAAAGAGCTTCGATTCTTTTGTTCTATTTCAACCGGGTTTCCGACTGTTAATAAACATGACTTCTTTTAACTAGATACAAACATGCTCTAAGTAATTGAGGTTTGGATGCACATTGATTGTCAAGTACATGAATTCCAAACTGGTGTACGAGAGGAAGCTCAGGACAATGTTTTTTTTTTTGTCTTCTTTTAAATTGTGCATGTAAATGAATTTCAACTTGATAAGTAAACGTTTACAGTAAATCTTAATTCAGTGATATGCACCTTCTGACGTCAGACACACAAATCAATGAATTTGTTGTAGATAGATGTTTTTGTGTTCTGTTTAATTGTTCCTTTTAAAATTGTTATACGATGATGACTGATGTACCCATATTTTGACTATTTTATTTATTGTGTTTGTTTAGTTAACTCATCCATGTAAATATAACGGAATTTGATGAGACTGTCATCATAGTGAGAGGGATAGCGCTATGAAACCAGGTTTAATCCACCATTTTCTACATTTGAAAATGCCTGTACAGGAATATGACAGTTCTTGTCCATTCGTTTTTGATTTTGCCATGTGATTATGGACTTTTCGAATTAATTTTCCTCTAAGTTCAGTATTTTTGTGATTTTACTTTTTTTTAACAGTATCATTCACGTGAGCTATATCTTATTTCATTTTACAATTTAAACATATGTAGCCGTACTCAAAGACAGTGACAAAACAACAATTATAGAGAAAGTTTCACAATCAGAAATTTGTCAGTCATCGGTAAACTAAAAAAAAAAAAATATGACTATTCTTCTTTTTCAGCCAATCAATATCTGAAAGGCTAAATCTATATCCGCATATAATCTTTAAAAACATATTGGTTTTTAGATAAGATTTTAAAAAGACTAATTTTACACCCTGAACATGTATGAAATAATTGCAACTGGACATAAAGCAAGCGACACTAAACCAATCAGTCATAATTGTTGATTTTAGGTAGTTTAGGGGACATACTGCCATCTTGAATTGTACAATCACAGTAAATAATCGGTCTAGTTCTTCATCTAATTCTGCAAATTGGTAGACGGATTTGTAAGTTATAGGTTACACTGTGTATTTATACAAAGAAAACTTTGTTATTCTTTGCATTATCGAAAATGTTTCAACAAATACCAAATGTTTGTGCTTTTAGAATTATTTTTTCAAATAAGCCATACAAGGGGAAAACTCTTTTAGTACAAAATTTATACTGGACATAAAAGGAAATTTTCATTTTTTACTTGTAGCAAGAAAACAAGTTTGGTGACCATTTTTTCTTTTTATTTTCTTAAAATCTATTATAAAACCCATCTTCTCATATTTTATTATACAATTCTGTCTCATAGATTTCTTTTCATGCACAAAAATGTGTTTTTTTCATGCACAATCTAAGCAATTTTTGGCAATCGTACCTTGAAAAATAGCGCGGTACCCATACTTTTTTTGAACAAGCATAATAAAATCTTTATTTTGGTAAAGTATAGGAAAATCATGTCATTTTTTTCATACCCCTGAACTACTTAAATCAGTGTATATATGAATATGAAACAATTGGTTTACAATTTATAAATTCATATGCATAAAAGGTTTGTAAATTTTATCATATTTGTGGAACATGATATACATGCGACACAATGCTGTAAAAAGGTAATCAAGTGTAACTTAATGACATCAAACAGGTGAAAAAGTTGAACAATGACGATGTGTTTAAGTTCATTTGATAATAAACTGAAGAAGTCAGTTTTATTTTATATCGATTTAACAAAACTCATCATTTTTATCAGAATTAAGATTAAATACGCTAGACACGCGTTTCGACTATAAGATGTTTGAATAACGTGTGCTGGTTGTTCTTAAGTTTACTGTTACCTGCAAATGGACATCTATCATTATTTGTCAATTTTAAACAACTTCCCCCTTTACGTGTTGGTAAAAGGTTTCCTGGGCCTGTCTTCATCAAAACTATAAAGTAAGTACACATAAAGTGAACACATCAGAGAATTATGATAACCTACATGTTTAATTAATGAATATTTTACGTGACTCTTTTTTTTTCACATTACACAACAACAAAATGCATTGTCATGAAGTATTCCTACAAAAAATGAGTTTAACTGAATTATATATATCGGAAAATCTTAATGTATAAAGAATGGTCTTATTGTCGGTATATGTCTGTTTCATTATTTTTTGTACATTAAAGACCGTCAACTCATAATTTATAAAACTCAATAATAAACATAGCCATAATATTTTCCTAAGCAGTCCAGAGTTCATATTTAAGAAAAAAACAACATTTGTGCTTAAAGGAAGAACCAAGCAATCAATCATTCCATGTCGTTGATTATATCAGTATCAGAGACCCTCGAGGAGGGACATTTCCTATTAACAAGGTGATAAGATGTACCGCTGTAATAAGTCCTCTTTTTAAGCTTGAAAATATGTGATTTAGTCGGGAAATTCACCAGAAATAAAAGATAAGGTAAAAAAAGTGTTTTAACTTTTAAACTACCAATTTTCTTGGATTGACGAAAACTTGCATTTTCGAGTCATATGGTTTTGAATTGCGATTTTCATTGTACACTATGTCTTCAAACACATTTTTATTTTACTTGGGAATCTTGTGCATGCTAACTGTTGTTTTGTGACATTTGAGCAGAATATTTTGATTTTGTAATTGTGGCAGAAAAATAATGTTATCTGATTGACATCTTCTTATTCCAACAGGTTTGTGTATTATTTTTGTTCCTGGAGAGATTTAGTCGCGTTTGTCAGTATCTCCGTAATTTCGATGTTAAGTTTCAATTGAAAAGTCGGGACTGGTAAGGAAAGTTAAATCCGTATGTATATTTAACATGTGATATGTAGAAAAAGACTGATATTAAACAATTGAAAATTAAAAAGAGAAGAAAAGTTGAACAATGAAAATTCAATTGAGTATATCTACACATCAATGACTTACAGCTATTAGGTACTCTAAGTTCTAAAGTCAAATTATGCTGGTTCCCATATAGAAATGAAGCATCCACGTAGGAGGAGAGCAGATTTATCTGTTCCCAATAAGCTGAAAAATAAAGAGTTATGATGAATTATTGATTGTTCTTTTGTACTTTCATTTGCTTTTGAATTAGTTAAACAGCCAACACACACTGATGTGAATGTTTTAACAGGTCTGCACATTAATATTGAAGTCAGATTTATGGTAGGATATTATATAAAATACTATTTTCAAAAGTTGTAATATCAAAAGGGAAAGACGTACTTGTAAACTACAATAATAAATATACCCCTATCCCTTCACAGTACAATACAAAATAAGTTCGAAGAAAACTATATGTAGGAATGAACATACACGACTTTGAATGTGCACATGTTTTGTACGTATTTCAAACTGGATGTGCATTGGTATTCCCTCAAGTAGTTAGTGTTTATTTATTGACATACCGTTTAACTGGTACTGTTTCTATCACAACATTTCTGAATCTTAAAAAAATGCCTGGACAGTATCACACACAGCAGAAATGTTTACGTCAGAGTATTGTTTTGTAATGTTTTAAGCGTTTTCGTACTTATATGACTTATAAGATACGTTTGGTGTGAATTAGTTGACATGATAAAAATTTGTTTCGTGTTGTAAAAGGAAAGTAATAAATCGTTAACAGAATTAAACTTACAAGGCAAATATGGGTCTTCTTTTGCAGGTTTTGCTCTTATAAAGTTTTTACATCCTGGTGGAAATCGTTCATCACCATAAGAAACATCAAGAGGAAAACATACATCAGGGCTATATAAAAGTAAATAAAGAAATGCTGACCAAATATATTAAATATTTCAGTTCTTTTCCAACAATGATTTATTTTTAAAACAATTGTTCAAAAAACAATTGAAGATCTTTCCAACTTACATGTTGATTTCTAAGATTTAAATAATAAATATGTTAAAACTATTTTTTAATAACAAAAATGAAGCATTACTTTTAAAAAGAACTATGTCAGAAGATAATAGAAAATAATAGAGAGTAGAAAATAAAACAGGACGTAGTGCCCTTGATTGCTTAAACTTTTATATTGACACATTTTATATTAAAGATGTCCGCTTTGTCAGATATCTTTATTAATATACTTGGGAGGGCACTCCTGTAGGTTTTTTTAATCATTCCGAGGATGTTCAAATTAAAAACACCTTTAACATTCATACATTGCAATTGTCCTTTAAAACCAATAATTATAAAAAAAAAAAAAAAAAAAAAAAAAAAAGATAATTAGAAGCTAGGTCATACTTGCCAAAGTTTGGATCTGATCTATTACAACATGCAATCCCTATGAAAACAAAACAAATATTTGTTCTTAACAATATTACACTGGTTTCTACATCCATATGATACATTTAAATGTCTATTAAAGAGGACTAAGATATCTTTAATCTGTTTATTTTAACAACTTTTTGGTTTCCACAATCTTTTTTGTACATTTCATTGTTGTCAAATTTATTGTAGCACTCTTTTTTTTTAATAATGTGCAAGTCATTTTTCAATTTATGACACTTAACCCCTTATATCTGATATTTTTTATCATATATTGTTGTCAATATAATAGAATTCAATTCAAATGGCATACATGTACATGATTGATTGATTGATTAGTGTTAGTGGTTAGTGTAAGGCCACATTAGCGCAAAAAGGCTATAACATGGCGAGACATACATGTACAGTGGGAAGTCTTACTAGCTTTAAAACCAGGTTTAATCCTATATTTTTCTACATAAGGAATAGATGTACCAAGTCAGGAATATAACATTTGTTTTCCATTTGTGTAATCGGTTTGAACTTTAATTCGGTGTTTTTATTATTTTACTTTTTTCTTTCTTTACATAAAACGTTGTAGTATGTGTTACATTATATATATACATAAGTACGTCTGAGTCAGTGACAACCCTACAACAGATGTATCCATCGGATCGCCATCAATGATGGTGATACATGGCTGTGTACATAATGTATATACAACTCGTCTAAACATCAACCCAACAATGTTAGATCTGTAAATTTGCTTTCGCAAATTTTTGGTTCTTCCCTCGCCGGGATTCGAACCCATGCTACTGTGATATCGTGACACCAAAGAGCCCAGGTGGTCGTGGTGGTCGTGTGACACCAAGAGCCCAGGTGGTCGTGTGGTCTAGCGGGACGGCTGCAGTGCAGGCGATTTGGTGTCACGATATCACAGTAGCATGGGTTCGAATCCCGGCGAGGGAAGAACCAAAAATTTGCGAAAGCAAATTTACAGATCTAACATTGTTGGGTTGATGTTTAGACGAGTTGTATATACATTATATATATATATATACACAGAAAACACTATCTTTTTCAATATTTTGTTTTTACGAAACTGTTATCTGTATTCAATATGCACATAGAATATCAGAATCATATACAAGTATCTTGCAGTATCACATTGTTTATCAAGTAATAATTATAAATACCAATTTAAAAGATTCAATCAAATCAAAACTTATTAAAGAGGATTAATTAGTGTAATTGAATATCATATGCCTTGATTCAATTGTATGCTATTTGTTGGATTCTTATCAATAAACTTGTTATCAATATATGTCAAATTATTTGACTATACCTGATGGTATATCCGTTTCTATGAAATCATGCGCCAGTAATTGCCCGAATGCCATGTGTTGCCCTGTTCTGATTTTATCAAACTGATTAAATGGTCCTAGTGCAGGATCAGAAGCTACATTACTGACCAGTCGCGGATCGGGAAGTCTGTTCGGAAAACCTCTTGGTAAGCTTTTTCCTGTTGAGAAATCGAAACATTACCTAAACAATTTACGTTTTTATATACATCAATATTTATTATGCGGAATGAATAAATTATGTTGCATGTTATAGGTGATCGAAGTATTAAGAAAATCCTTAATAGTTGACTGACGGTTATACTGTGGATTGATTTTATTTCGTGGATACCAACTTTCATTTGAGGAAAACTTGTATATTCGTGGATATTTAATTTCGTGGTTGTGGCAAAGTCTGCAGTCATTCCTTTAGAAAATGTGTCATTCTTTGAACATCTAAATTCGTGGTTCTATCGTACCCACGAAATTCATAACATTTGGTATCCAACGAATATTATACTTGCCAGTCGTAGCCAAGGAATTGCATCCACTCCTGGTGCATCTGATTAATCTAAAGTTTTTCGATCGTGCTGGTGTTGCTTTGTAATTTGTTTTTTACTGTTTTGTATCTTTCCTTTCTTTTTTACTTCTTGAAGTCATAAATTAATAATAAATGAATAACACATTATAAAAGTCATTGTATTTACATGAGCGACACGACGGGTTCTACATGTGGAGCAGGATCTACTTTAACTGCTGGGGCAAATGATCTTTTTTTCTCATCTCTTAAACATTAGAATTTGAATATTAAAATATATTGATTTCAAGCATCACTAATGAGACATTACTTGTCGAAATGTGCATCTGGTGCACTGACATTTGTATATCTTTTATTTTATAACACCAAATAAAATTTCAAACAGAAGCATTCAATTATTTCTTTAAAAAACACATGATTGTTGTTTGCCAATCAAAATAGTTGAATAAAAAAGGAAGATTTGTTTATTTTACTTACTCATAAATATTATATATTCTAAGCTAACTGGTTTTATAATATACATGTGTTTATAAATTCAAAGTTAATCCCTTACCGTCCTCATATGATACCATCGGTCTTCCATTTATATCCTTCAGTCTTCTCTGAGCTGTTCCAGCCTGTCCCCAAGTTGGATGTCTTAGATTGTTACAAGACCCATCAACTGATCTATAGCGAGCATTCTTTGGACAATCAATTACTGTGATAAAAATCATATCCGAAATTAATAAACATGGAACCAGTATAAAAGTTTCATTGTGTTTCAGATTTTGACATTTTGATAAGTTTGAATTAGCATGACGGATGAAGCTATCCGCTCGAGGTATTTATCCTCCCCTTTTTGGAGTTTATTCAATCCCCTTAATCGATTTTTGAGATCTTAAATTCATTGTCTAATTTTGGCACTCTTAAGATTACACTTGTTACACAGGTCAAATATTTCATTGATTCCAGTCACGTATTGTGAAGCATTTCAATAACAAAAAAACAAGAGTAAAATATATCACACGTTCGAGAAAAAATAGATAAATTTGATAATAATGACATGGAGAAAAATTAAGTTATATCACCTCATCCAGCCATCCGAACAAAGAAAAGAATAAAACTAACAAACTAACTAACTCGATGGGATAGAACTAAGACAAACATATATCTATAAATGGAATTCCGTCACTGAAGTTAGCAAATGCCAACTGGATTTTGTGTTTGCATGCTTTATATTTTTTTGTCGACACCACATTGATCGGAACAAATAAAAAAAATCCTGTTTATTAGCGTAAACCAACAAAAGGGATAAAATTTAAAAAATAAAAATAAAATTACTTTTGTTTTACCTGACCTTTTTTTTTATTATTATTAAATTACTGACTGGAAATGTGCTTACCTTTGTGATAGTAGCCTGAGCTGGCGCTATCGATAATAATCTGCAACGTTGAAAAATATCACTGAATAATGCTTTAAAAGTATCTCAACTGACAAGTACGTTGTTATCAGGGGTTTTTTTTTATAGTGTAGAAAGCGTATATTTCTCTTTACAAATAGCATTAAATTTAAAGTCACTGTTCCGTCTTAATGTCATATATATCCCAGCCATGAAAACTATAAGAAGATAATGGTAACCGTATCTCAATTACACAATTACTATTTGAATGTTAATATTGACACAGATTAACAACTTCAAACTAAAATAACATGAACACGTGTGTGCAAACGATCAACTTTGTTTCTATCATTGTCTTGAATTGCAGTGAGTTTTCATTATTTCAGTTTTCATAGGGATAGATATATTCATTAAGGTTATGTACATCGGTATGTTAACATTAACATGTTTAACCCTGCTGCATTTTGCGCCTATCCCAAGTCAAAAGTCTCTGGCCCTTGTTAGTCTTATATGTTGTATTTTTTTAAATTTCAGTTCATTAATGTGTTTCGGAGTTCGTGTGACTTCTATTTTCACTGAACTAATACACATTTATCATCTAAACCGTTTATAGATACGGGATTTCCGCGCTGTTTTGAAGACCCATTGGCGGTATTGGGCTTTTGTCTGCTCTTTTGTAAGATTGTTATTTCTTTGACACATTCTCCATTTTCATCCTCCATTTTGTTAGCTGAGAATGCGGTGCTTACATCAAACACAAACTTACCAACACAGTAGCTACTATAGTAATGTAATACATTTTAACTGAAATAAAAAATGAAATGGACAGTTAGAGAATCACAAATATTGTGAAAAGCGATTTTTTTGAAATTGTGTTTAGTATAAAAATAAGACAAGCACAAGATAAGAGTTTCATAACAATCAGTTGCTAAGTTTTCATAAATATTCGTGATAAACACATTAGACAGTACAGTTATTTAGAATGAAATTCAAAACAGTGTGGCTGTTTTAATCAGGAATGACCTTTATGTTTTGATTTATATAATTAGTATAAATCAAAACATCGTGTTATTTCTGATAAATTTTTCGAATTACTTTATTAAGGTGTTGAGAACCTTTGGTGACCCCATAGTTGAAGTGTCTTTAAAAAGTACATAGTGAGCAGTGATCGTTACATACAAACGTTCACCTAAATTGTCCCAGCCAATGGATGAATTTAATTTGTCAATCAATAGCCAGAGCCATACTGTTTTGAATTTCATTCTAACATGTATACGTTTTATATCAATTAAAAAATAATTCACGACAGCCGTAGATTTGTTTACATTTAACCATGATTTGGTCATGCATATTAGATTATTCTATCCCGAGCGGCAGCGAATGGTCAAAAACGAATATGAATGCCCAACCCGTCTACTGCTGCCATGAATTATTTCGATTCTAATATGCCAAATTCGGTAATTATGTTAACGGTGAATGCCCTTTAAAAACGATACTAATTTGGCGGTTCTGTAGGACCCCCATATGATAATACAAGTAATATAATGTTATTTAAAAATAAGAGGAATACAAGAAGCTGTCAAACGCCCGTGATTACATTTTATGCCGGAAGCATACATATGACGTCACCTTGTTTAGTTGCCAAAGATGATAACATCATTTCGAGGAACTTTCGTTTAATGAAATTTTAGACCGAAAAATAAATTGAAATGGACTGAATTGTTTATTTTATTTTAGAAGAGAAATAAAGGACCAAAAACAAAAACCGAGGGAAACACATAAATCATAAGAGGGGACAAAACCGGAACTACAGGGTCCTGGGTTGCAACAAGTCTAAACAAATCGAAGCAAAACAAAATACACTATAGCCTTACAATATGTCCTAAACACATCACAGGATACTATAGATTAAACAATATGAACCCCAGTTTTGGTAAAGCCAAATGGCCCTTGGAGTTTTAGAAGTTCCTGTTCCAATTTTTGACATAAGATTTGTTGCTCATTCCAAGCACAACCTTCAAATTACATTCGCATATGGTGAAGATATTACCGACGATGGATTTTATGACAACAACAAATTTTACAAATGCGTAGTCATATATGACATATGCATTTTATAACGGTCGAACTTGTTATAATAGCATTCGTAAATTTTTCGAACGTTGCCAAAAAGATAAAAAAAAAATAATTCAAGGTTAGCAGCAACCCTCTATCAAATAAATTCCCATATAATGCGTTAGAATCAAGTTTAAGATATATACCCCGTAGTGAGGTGCATATTATATGAAAAAAGTTCTCAGTGTTATTTACTATTTTTTTTTAATATAAAATGCGCTATCATCTGCAAATAGGTTTGAAAACATAGATGTTAAAATATATATGCTATAAACTTGCCTTTGTGAATTCAGTTTCTTGCCACCAGTAATCATTACGAGACTGTTATATTGCTGATTCCGTTGAATTATATATGACTTCTGGACTTTGATTATTACTATTTAATTTCAGTTTTTATTAGATTATCAAACATGTAACCTGCATGTTATTGCATCGAAAATTTCCACTGCATTTGTGCTAAAAAAAACTTATATAATAAAAGATTTTCATTAAATAAACCATCAAATACAAATGATATCGAAAAAACGAAATATTCGAAGAAATATCAAATAACTTTCTTTGTAAATTCAAATTCTTACATCTAAAACATGTGACGAGGCTGTTCTATTGTCGATTAAATTGAATTAAAATGACTGACAAAATTGTTAAATGATTATTTAATTTAACTATTTATAGAAAATCAAAAAACTTTACATAGTGGTCCTCCCATGTTTCAACTGTTGCAGTTTACTTCCACCACATTTGTTACGAATTCAATTGTAGTCATACACTACGCAGTTTACCTGATTAAACATAAATAAAAAGCTTACACCAGCAGAATATAAGTACATCTAGTATTTGTACTTGCGCTTTCGTGTCGTTATGTTTTTTCTTCACTGGCTTTGTTATTGCATGTTTTTCTTCATATCCCTGATACTCATCCAGTTAAGTAAATTTACATTTTCTTGTACATTGAAATTCATCTCGCATACAATTTATCTCGAGCCATATCACAGTTAAGTGTGTATAGTGACAAGTAAACAGTTTACCTTGTTTACTATTGTGTCCTTTTGTTTTGTTTACGTATCGTTGTCAATATAATGAAATTGATGCGACTGTGGTACAAGTGAGAGGTTTAGTACTATAAAACCAGGTTCAATCCACCATTTTCTACATTTGAAAATGCCTGTACCAAGTCAGGAATATGACAGTTGTTGTCCACTGGTTTGATGTGTTTTATCATTCGATTTTGCCGTTTGATGTGTTTTATCGTTAGATTTTGCCATTTGATTATTGACTTTCCGTATTTAATTTTCCTCGAAATTCAGTATTTTTGAGATTTTACTTTTTGCAGATCAGCCTTTTTTTTTGTACTTATTTAATAATTTTACTAACCATGCAGATACATCAACATCAATTTTATTATATACTAGTACGTGTAAATTAGTGAAAACATATTGACATGACTATCAATATAATTCATATATTCTTTGCCCAAAGTTTAGCCCAACAATGGTATATATATAAAAAGGAGTAGGTTAACAATGGGCTTAAATCAGCCCTAGGATATTTCTGAATGTAATAATGAAGCCAAAATACTACAAATTTAAAAGTAATGATAGTTGAGATATCACTGTAACTCGCATTATATACTATGAAGTAATGACTACCTGATTATGATTTGATCGACTGTTTTTCGTACGCATGATAGTTAGTAGCATTCACTAACTTTCGCTCCCTCATCTATGATCAAGAAAATATTTGTTTATATGAATCCAATATAAATCGGCATCTTTTGTTGAAAAAACATTTTAGATCTTAGATGGCAATAAAGTTTACCTAAAAATGCACAAACTCGTCATATTTTGTCTACTTCTCCAAAATCATGGAGAGATTTGATTAACCAAAATAGTTCTAATAGTTCTTGAAATGAACCCATTTAGAATTAAATTATTCCTTAATATGTGATGTTTTATAATAAAGTTGAAATGCAATGCCATATTTTGCCTAACGTCAACCCTGCCCTTTGTGTTAACAAATCCATCAGTGGTACCCTGCTTCTGTGACGTCAAACTAATTTGGCAGATGCGTGCGCCAATTCCGTTCCAAGCTTACACAATGAAACAACTCATGTCAATCGTTGCAACATGAATGGCAAACAACATAATTTGTATTTGATCAACACTACGGAAACACAAACAGTGTAAATCGTACATGGAAGTCAGCTTGAATGCTGAGTTAACATATCGTATGTAATGACTAAATTTATTTCTTCAAATCTGCATGATTATTCCTAGATGAGATTGTCGTGTGAAATTTGAACTTTATATTTTAAAACATTGCTGTAAATTACTCGATCCTTCTTTTATATAGTATGGTTAACGGATTCTGGTGTACGGCTTTAAGTGTGGTATATGATGGGTAGTAAAACAGATGTCTGAGATACGCAAATGTTGTCGATGCATTAATAAAACTTACTTGAAGAAGACTCCGTTTGCTTACAGACAATTCAATAACCAATAAATTAGCCAACCACTACACATATGTTGTCAATCCATTACAATCACTTTGCAATCAAACAGGTGTGAGTAATAAACCCACAAACTTGCATACAACTTTTATCCCACGTTGAAATTTCTTCACGGCATAGAATGATACTAATTATTTTGATTTTGTAGTTGAAGTGACACATCAAACACATGTATTCTGAAGTAACATTGACGTCAATTTACTAACCAGAATAAAATACGCATACTGAATTGAATTTTCTTCCACATTTCAACATTTCTCCAAGTTACTTTTCATAAATGATATCAATACTTAATTTTGAGTAAGCTGATGTTATATTAAAGTATGGCATGGTTTTATACCAGCAGGTTAAGTACTTTGGATTTGTTTTCAGAAAATGCGACCATTCGTAAATACAGTGTATTGTTGTTTTGTTGGGTTTTTGTATTTGTACTTTCTTCCTCCGTTTACATCTTTTACGGTACTTTATTTTATTATATATAAAAATAAAGTGACAACAAAAATGTCGAAAATGGGGATTTTTATTCTACTTGCTGGCTTGGTTGGTACGTATGCTATATTAGAATACTCGTTACTTGTTTTGTTAAGATTTCGCTGCGATAAAAATATTTTTAGATGTTTGTTTTCCGTGAGCATGTCATTTTGGTGTGCCATATATTTGACCTTAACAAATAAAACAGTCTTGATCACGAAAAAAAGGCATGATTTTGTTCAAATACATTTTTTTGGTAAAAATCATTTATTGAATATTCCTAGTCCTGTACATCTGAAGGTTTAAAAACATTGTGGTCTCTGGGGGTTCGGTTGAAGTCATTCATTGCAGACCACAGAATTGACAAAGTTTATTTTTCTCATTCGTTTTGGAAACCCCCTGTCGTTAATTACTGTAAACTTCAGAAATTAATGCGAGGTTTTTATTAATGCGAAAAATGCGACAGAGTTGTAAATGCAATAATTTAACTCGCATTTTAAGATATAATATATGAATTTAACATTATTTTTCTTAAAATCGTAAAACATAAAATCGCATATAAGTCTAAAATGACAAAATCGCATAAATAAATGCACGAAATAATTTCTGAATTTACAGTATTTGCACTTAAATTATATAGCATTTTAGTTTTATAATACAATTTAAAATTGTGGACTTTAAATAATGGAGCTAAATTTACATTGAAATAAAACGATATATGCCACGTACGCATGCGCATATGCCTTTCTTAATTATCAAAATAGTCTATATTGAAAATCAAACGGAATCAATCAATCAATATACATCGATACACATTAAAAGTGAAAATCTTCAAAATAGATCGCAATAACGATTACATTGCATTTCTAGAAATAGAAATAGCAGTGAAAATTTAAAAAAAAAAGACAGTAGCATATTTCCAATAAACATACATGTATTGACGACGTATCTTATCTGGATTCACTTATGCTCAATATATCATTTAAAACATGTATTGTAGTTAAATTGGGTTTTGTTTTTAGATCTTTCATCGTAAAATAAAGTGTACCTGTAAAAACGTACAAAAAATCAAAATCAGTACTGAAACAACACCTTATTGCTAATATATATATAAGGTGCACGAAATTTACAAATAGCCTGAAAGGACTATTTGTTTTGAAGGGATAGTTTAGGTGTTGTTATTTTTTTTAAATATAACGGTAAAAACCCTAATGTCAAATCAGGTTGAATCAGACATTTTCAAAAATAAACATTATTTGTGACCAATTTGTGTTTCCTCATCAATTATCTCATCTTCATTTCAGCATTGAACTTCAGTCAATCGATTTATATAATTACAATTTTTTATTACCAAATGTATTATTGCAAGTTCGAATAATAGAATAATTACAAGATATCCATTTTTTTTATCTGTATGAACAACATGTATTCATTCATATATATATTTACTTTCGATATATTGAAATATGAATATACTGCAGAGATATACGATCTCCAAATCATATGTACTGTTTTATAAAAAAAAAAAAAACAAACATTAATGCAAACTTACAAAATAAACTGTTTATTACCTCACTTTGTCTCTTCTTTATCGATTTGCGAGATTTTATTATCAGTGTGTAATATAATCGAATAAATTAAGAAAGTTAAATAAAGCCTTAAAGTAAATGCATCGATAGACTTTCGAAAGCTAAAGTGTCAAAGCAAGATTAGACCCAGTCTTTTATCTAAATTTGATCTGTAGGAGAATAATACGCTATAATCGTCTTTGTCATGCTGGTATTTGAACCATTTTTGATATATGTTGAAAAACATGAATGATTCAACAATATTCTAAATCCAGATTCTAAATCCAGATTCATAACGAGTTTTTGGCTGAAATATTTTAGAAATGTTTAATATTTGGTACTGGTTAAACAGGAGAGTCACAATTATAGTTTTGATATTAATTATTAGATAGTAGATATAAGATGTGGTATTAGTGCCATGAGGCAACTCTCCATCCAAGTTATAATTTACTCCATTATTACATTATTTTGTACATGCTTATTACCTTTATCAACAGTTTGTTTAGTGTTCTGTTTTATTACTAGGTTTATCACCGCTTTCGAAATTACTACACATTCTTAGATTAGTTACTAAAACATTCCTGTTTGAACTCCTAACGTAACAAGGGGCGTTCTTTAAGGATAAAAAAATCGATTAAGAGAGTATTTAAAGAAAAATTGCGATATAAATTTTAAAAAAATGTTCCTGTTTGAACTTCTAACGTACCAAGGGGGCGTTTTTTAAGTATAATAATTTCGATAAAGAGGGTATTTAAAGAAAAATTGCGATACAAATCTTCCTCAGGCTGACTGTTGTGTCTATAGAGACAACGGTTAAGATGCGAAATCAAATTTAAAACATTGACTCGCAGTAACAGATTCTCTTTATCTGAGACTAGCTGTTTATTTTTCTGCAAGTCCCAGGATATAAGATATGTCCAATTAGTTGCCTTAAAAGTAGACTGAAAATTATTCAACAACCAGATTAAGAATTTGATGTACAAATTGATCTAATAAGAGTGTGAAATAGTAAACATGTTAGACAACAGGCGCCACTATAATCTTAAATAATGGAACTCATATTTCTTTATTTAAATAATGATAAAACAAATGTAATAATCTAATAATCTTTTGAGACACTCCTTTTCCATTATCTTGTTTTCATCCTCAGTATGATTGTTTTGCACATACACCAACCAATTGATCTTAATTTGTTATGTGTTCATCTGCACAAACAAAACTTTTTAAATGTATGTTACCATGATCAAAGTTTCATTTTCGGAAGATATTATTTAAGACCACATGTTCCATTGCTTAAGTTTAATCAATACACTTTAGGAATATATATTGCAAAACAATACTTATTAGGAATATAGGTACTAACAATTTCAGGGTACCTTACAGTTAATGCTGTAGCGGCTGTTAGTGCAATAAATTTATATTCAATTGTTAAAAAAAAAGGAATATAGATATCAACTAAAGATAGTGAAGGTATGTCAAACATTTGCGTTCTCTTCTTTTCTGAATATTGCTGAAGTTTTCATTGAAAAATTAATTTCTGTTATGATTTATACGATTAGTATTATAATTATCATAAAAACCCATGTTAAGGTATATTAAATTTATTGTTCATATCTTTATTCGTTGATTTACTATTTATAAGAATAGATCCAATTCTATTCGCAATAATTTTTCTGAGTGTAAAATATACTTTACCTATAGTTGTTAATTTCTGTGTCATGTTGGTCTCTTGAAGAGAGTTTTCTTTTTGGCAATCATACCATATCTTCTTTTTTGTTAATAAAAACATTAATTGACCTCAATAACTTCCTCTATCTGCTTTTTGTAGTTTTCCCAAAGAAATGTCGACATTTGTGATTTTACTTCTTCTTGCTGGTCTTCTTGGTATGTATATTATTTTGAATCTACGTTGATTACTTAATGTTGAAAAATGGTACAGTATTAAATATTATGTATTGTTATACATTATTCATGACAGAATACACCAATTTAGAATAAAAATGGTGTTTTCAGATCAAAGTTAAAATAAAAGCATAGAAACAGCAGATGCATTAAAAACAGAATATTCCAAATATAACACAGAAAACAAAGAGAAATATAACACGAACTCCTTAATACAAATTTCATTTTTCTGATACTGTTAAACGAAGCTTGCTCATGATTGTTTTGCACATACACATTCTTGTTAAAGATGCAAGAAAAGAATTGTTCTACTAAAAAGAACCAAATTATGAGACTGATATAAAAAGAAAATGATATCGTGTTAAAAGAATATAGATCGTTTATCATTTGTTTATTAATTATTTTTTTAACTATAAAAAACATATCTACTATCATCACCAATGGACAAAATTTCATATATGTATTTTTTCATTTTAAAGTTATTCAGGAGGCGGAGTCCATACGTTTTTGTAAGCGATATCGATCTGTGTGTACAAAGCGTTGTTGGTGGCGTTGTTGTAAATATAGGACTTATACTGAATATTATATTTGTGGATATGGTAAACGGTCCATCGAGAATGACGTAGAACTAGGTATGTTTTCTCCTATATTACAAATCATTCTTAAGATATTATGTCATGGAACAAAGTTCCTTTCATTATAATTTGATTTTTTAAATCTATATTGACTCTTTTGCAAATAACAACGATAGGATTGCAATGTAACTTTTCCATAGAAAAGACATTCTACATTTCAATTCTACTTTGATATAGTTTTTAAATGACAATAAATATGTCATAATATGAACCGCTCGTGATGGTCTCCGTTTAAGAATTTTGGTTTTTGATTCCCTTTACGTTTTTTGAAAGATGAATCACCGTAACCAATTTAAAAATACACTAAGACAAACGCAGGGTTAAGGTGAAATATTTTGACCCCGTTTTTAAAAAGTGTATAATTTTTCAAAAAATGTCAATCTGGAAAATAACTTTTTATCTTTAATATTTTTCAGCTAAGCTCAAAGACATCTAGATGACTAAGACCAAACTCAACAGACAAAAGACCTATCTTCGTGTAGTAAAAAACAATATATTGAAACTCATTTTTTTGTTTGCGTATATTTTCATAAATTAAAAGATGAGACAGCGAGTCCTATGCATTCAAGACAAAAGAAATACAGTATTTTTCACTTAAAAAAATCATGTATTGTAATGAGTATTATTTGGTAAAGATACCAGATGAGCATTCAAATTCATAGATCGAAAATAAACTGTTATCAGCTAGTTACATCCTTTCAATGTGGTGTAATTATGCCCTTTTGAATCAAATGAATGAGTTATACATTTGGTAATTTCCAGATGTTTGACTTGAATTAATGTTCTCCTATAAATCTTTTTTTTCAAACACTTATATATATTTTCAGACTTAGAGATGATAGGTGTTTTTTACTTTACCATTAATTTTACCAAGAAAATGACTGGTCATTTGGCACTTGATTCTAGTTAGTTTTTAAATGTGTCACGCAAAATCAGGTTTTCGTTCTTGGAGTTTACGATTCTAAACGTTGGTTCTTGACAAACGTGTAGTAATTGGTAACACCTAAAAATTCTGAAATTAATAGATTTCGTTTACTGGAAACGACATTTTTGTCAATTTATTAACCTAAACTACACAAGTGTCCACACAAACAACGTTATATTGCTGGGTCTTCCAAGTGCTCGAAGAAACCTCGATCTAAATCATTAACATCTTTTTTATCAGCAATCAAAGACGTGCTTCAAAGTTATTGTGAAACTGCCTATTCTAGAGGCAACGTGAATCAGATGTGGATACTTACAAATTCCAAATATCTTTTAGAGTACGTACAATCTAACTCTCTTTCATCTTGCAATAGTATTAAAACATTTGACTTTTCTACACTTTACACAAGTATTCCACATTCCAAACTAAAGGACAATTGAAAGAGTTGGTATTGCTTTGTTTCATAAAAAGAATGGCCAACGTAGATACAAGTATCTTGTTTTAGGGAGGGATAAATTAAAAACTACAATCCCCTACCGTTTCATGAATGTGACCTACCGAATTAGACTATTTACCGGATTTGTTATAACATGAGCAACACGACGGGTGCCACATGCGGAGCAAGATCTGCTTACCCTTCCGGAGCACCTGGGATCACCCCTAGTTTTTTGTGGAGTTCGTGTAGCTTATTGTTTAGTTTTCTATGTTGTGTCATGTGTACTATTGTTGGTCTGTTTGTCTTTTTCATTTTTAGCCATGGCGATGTCAGTTTATTTTTGATTTATAAGTTTGGCTGTCCCTCTGGTATCTTTCGTCCCTCTTTTATATGTACCGCAAAAAAACATTAACAAAAATATCAAACTGCAATGTAAACTCAAAAAAGGGGGAACACATATTTTTCATGACTTGGTACAGGCGTTTGTCCACACTAAAAACCTCAAACTTGTATGGCAGTTGTTAATAGTTTATAGACAAAACGACTCATGCATCAAATACTGTTATATAATTATCATTACATTCTGAAAGCCGAGCAGATTATTTTTCTGTGGTATTTATTTCAGGATACCACTTCTTCCACTGGAAGTTCGAAAGGAAGCAAACAAATGTTTAATAGATAGTTTTAATTAAATAATGTGATGAATAGGCGTAGATATACAAATGACAAGAATGAGAGATTTGTGAAAAAGATTTCTTCAACTATACGAAAATATATACCAGGAATAATTACGGAACACGACTTGATTTATTTGTCTTTTATCTTTTAATGATAAAATTTTGATTTTTCTGTGATCCAGTACTAAATTCATAAAAGTAATACAATCAAAATGGAGCTTACACAGAATTTAGATCGATGCAAACAAACTGATTTGTAAATACGTCAAAACATTATTTTGAATTCCAGAAAATAACTTGATCACAATAATCTAAAAATATGTGTGGTTACATAAAGAAGTAAGTTAGCTAAGAGACATCTTTGGACCCAATTATCATGTTAAATGTTTCAAGACAAAAAGTTTTAAGTTGATGAAAAGCGAGTGAGAAAGATAAATATAACTCTTTAGCCAAAGTTTTATTGAAAGCTCTGATTTTAAATCCCGATTATTAAAAAATATAGAGATTTTTGTTATTAACAGAATTGCCCAGATTTCAGTCAAATTTAAGCCAAGGAAACATGATATAGCACAGGCTTCGAAAACTAGACTATCAAATTATCAAAAGTTTAAAACAAACAAGTAATGAAATTGAAAATGGAATGGGGAATGTGTCATAGAGACAACTACCCGACAAAGCAAAGAAAACAATCGAAGTCCACCAATGGGTAGTCAACACAGCGAGAAAATTCCGCAACCGTGGGGCAGGCTTCAGCGGGCCCCCAAACCAAATGTGTATTAGTTCAGTGAAAATTCTGAAACATATAAATGAACTAAAATTGAAAAACATACAAGACTTACATAGGTGATAGGCTATTACAAAGATATATTCATCCAATCATTTTCCTTAGAATGGTGGAGCTCCGAGTAAAACGATCAAAACTGTCACACAACAGCGATCAAAAATTACAAATTAACCTCGAAAACCCAATCGTTGCTACCAAAATTTTCATTTCTACCTTGTCTGATATATAGTCTTTGAAGTTTCAAAGCTATCGTCCCAGTAGAAATCCAAATATATTCATTTTCGCCATGTCAGATATTCTCAATAAAGGTAAAAGCAATTTCATATTAGCAAAATATGACAAAAAGGGCACCAAAAGTTAACATAGGAACGAATACAGAAAAGACATAAAACTTTCTTGAAGAAAAATGTCCGAAACATAAATATTTATCCTGATAAGGAAATATGATGTTATGAACAACAATTTAGCATAATTAATTCATTCCATTATTGTTTCATACGGTCGTCTCCTATCCTACGTTCTAAATTACAGCCCTTGGTTTGTTGCTCATAATGCAGGCAAAATTTGTAAGAACATTGAACATTGTCTCAGTAACTTTGAGTAATTGAGCAATACGGTTTGAATAATATTGTTTTACGTCCTTCCAGCTATTCTCATCGCGACGAACGAGTGTGAGGAGCATCAGAATTAAACCGTCATTAATCAATCGTTAAATTTCTGTTTCTTGCAAAACCTGTTTGCTTGAATGAGTAAAATAAATGTTGTCACCTTAAATTATATTTTGAGCTTTAATTGTTTAAGATTAATGTTTTAATTTCTCAAAGTGTTTTGATGTATTAGATATATAAAAAATCTACTAAAACAATACATACTTAGTGATGAGTGATTAGTTATTATTATTGTCTCTTTTACGTGTTTGAGATTTTGATTATGTCTGGTTTTATTTGGTTCTAATGGTTCGGTTTCTAGTCTGCATGAATTATTAAACATAGAACTTTGCATACATAACGTCGGCTAGTCTTTCGACAATGAATTTATAGAGACCTCAGGGTTGAACTTAGTTGCTCTCTAATTTAAGTTAGCTCATTTCTATTTAATATTTTTGATTTGTCAATATGCAGTATTGACTAAATACGTAGTATATAAAAAATATTTCCATTCTTGATAGTGAGCAAGTTTTTTTTTAAATTATATTGATTATTTGTAAACATGCCATATATATGTAATACACGATATATAATATGCAATCAATATCTATACGAATTTTTTTCTCGGAATGAAATATATCTCATCATCTAATGTTTTTGTACATCATAGATATCTCCAGCTCTACAGTATTGATTCACTGTACAAAACAAAACAAAACAAAATCTGAATATTTACAAAATAATGTGTTGTCGTCGATTTGATTTTGTTATTACTAGCATATATTTTTGACGATTGTAGTCTGGTGGTTCTTATCACCCTGTGCAAATTATGATGTAATTAAAGCGACTGATACCCGTTTTATACAATTTAAAAGAAAATAAATATTGATATCAACAAATAAAACTTAACAAAAGATTATAATTAATTTAAAGATATAACAAAAACTTGAGTTGGATTGGGAATGGGGGGAAGGGGGTGTGGTGGTGTCTTTTAAATTAGAATTCTTAGAACTTTTTATAATTTGTCAAAATGTAGTTTTTATCGTGTTTTCTTTACAAATAATGAAATATAGTAAAAAGTATGGGTCACCGGTTTTTTTTCATGCTACAGGTTGTACAATATTGTCAGATTTTATTTAGATTATGCATGGAAAAATAAAAAGAAATTTTGTTAAATTCACCATAGATAGGGAAAAAAGTGTGTCACCGAACTTCATCTCAGTTATCTCCTCTTCTATCTGAGTTATCTCCCCGTATGTGACAAAGTTGAAAAAAATGATTATTGTTTTTAGAAAACACAGTCGTAAATATGATCAAACACATTACTATCTGCATTAAAATTCACACTCTTCCACATGCATAACATATCCTCTCAAATGTGCACATATCATTAAAGAATAAAACCAATTGTTATCTTTTTATTCAAAGTCTAAGATGGAGGAAGACACTCAAGCCATCTTAACCGACCGCGCGAAGGCAGTATGGCCAGCTATCATAAATAATACACACATAACAACACATTTAAGTTTTCTCTTTCTATTAGTTCTTTATTTCAGTTTTCAGACACATTGAATTGTATGAAAGGAACAATTTATAATGTATTGTAAGTATTTGACTAATAAAAAAAATCGTTATAGTTATTCTTGAAAGATTAAACATGTCTCCTTTATCTCAAATACCATAGATTTTATGTACAGGGGCTGGGTACTCTCAAACATGCGTAACCCTGCAACATGCTGTATCTATCTGGTCTAAATCAGGACCGTGTATTTCAATGGTTGTTGTTGTTAGTTGTCTATTGGTTTTTTTCATTAATAAATCCGTTGGTCTATTTGTTTTAACTTTTTTAATTTTTTTTCTATGTCTTCTCTCTTGTAAGTTACTTTAAAGTTTGGATTTTGCTCATTGTTGAATGAATGTGATTAACTGTTGATTATGTCTACATAATTGTGTCTCTTGTGGACAGTCGTTTCATTGGAAACATACCATACCTGCCTATGTTTATACCTTTAAAATTCCTATTAATTATATAAAAGTTCTTATGAATCTGGAATTAAGAATATTTTAAAAGCATAAAAAATATAATTTGTTGTTCATTGTTGACATTGATATATCGGGTTTAAATGCTAGCATTCGAACGTAGATATTTTAAAACGTAATTATTCGTCTTATACTGATCTATATTTGTATCTATCTACATACAATTCTTCAAAGTTTTGATTAGTATGAAATTATATTTTGATAGTTTATATGTGTATGTAGAACAATAATTTTTTTCAATTATCTATGAAAAGAAGAATACGTGGTCTAGTAAGTACATTTTGAGTTATATACAAAAACCAGATTAGATATTACATGCTGTATGCAATACATACATAACATGTACAGATTGGTGAAACAGAATCCCAACAAACAGTATGTTCAAACTAACCTTACAAATTAAAATCAACTGTAAATAAGTGTCAAAAGCAACACTAGTATACTTCCCTATCGCTAAATCTTATATTTTATAAAAAAAATTATACCTGGAGAATTGCGAGGACAATTTATTTGAAAAAGATAAAAAGCAAATGCTAATAATTATATTCTGTAATTTTAAGGGGTGAATTATTGTTACAATGCCGAGTTTCTGTCAAGGACGAGTTATGTTGCGTATGAAAAAATAAAATTCAAATTAGAACAAATTCTTTTAAAAAATGTCAGTTTCAAGTTAATTGTATGTATCCTGACCAAACTTTTATTCTCGGAACATATTAATTGATTCCACATATTAATGAATTTGAGAAGTTTCAGGCTATATATTTTGGGAATATAAAATGACTAAATAGCGATAATAGTGTATTCAAATATTAACAACTAGTTGTGCAGGTAAAGTAGCTATTTTAATCAATTTCGTTTTGGATTTTTAATAGATTCTGAAATGATACTTTTTTAGATTTTTAGTTTGTTAAGTGTTTAGCAAGAAAACTCTTTAATATCTCTTTCTTCATGTGGTTTTATTGTTAAATTTGTTTTTACAGCAAATCTTCAAAATAGCAAACATAATTGATGTTAGTGTGCATTAGTTTCATGAGAAGTAATTAATTTTCTCTGTTTTTTTGCAGAACTATAATCAACAACAAAAAATGTCCAAAATAATGATTTTTTTTCTCCTTGCTGGTTTGGTTGGTAAGTATATTATTTCAGAACATATTCGTTACTTTTTTGTACATCGGAAGGCCCAAAAACATTGTGGTCTCTTGGTGTTCGTTTGATATCATACATTGCTGACCACAGAATGGATAAAGATTATTTTGTTTCTTGGTCAGTCAATTCACTATCGATTTTAGATTAGAACATCGATCTGAAGCTTTACAGCAATATTTGACACAACTTTATATCTATTTTTTTATCATGAAAGCTCGAAAACAAATGTTTCCTTCTATTTTGTTTATAACGACAATGATGATTCGTTTGTGAACGAAACGCGCCTCCGGTGTACTTTCTTTTTGCTCTTGTATTCTGTGTGAGTTTTTTATAACCTTTTTCGCTATCTGGTATAAGGTGCTGGAATCCGTGGAGGAACATTGTCGTCGCTATCACAATAGCTTAATTAGTTCGATTACATCTGATAGAACAATTTAAATGTGAAAGTGAAATAAGGAATCTATATTTTGCAAAATTAAAAATAAATTCTTTAAAGATCAATGAACATCAAGAAGACATTGTGAACAATCTTCATTAATTCTGATCTTCTTATAGTTATCCCAACTGCTGACGCAGGTCATGGTTGCCCAAATGATTGGAAGTGTGCACAGTATTGTCGTAGACTGGCATGTCGTGCAGGTTAAAAATAATGTATATCAGATTCAACGAAGCATTCAATATTAGATGGAACTGAGAGTTAATGAAAAAAAGTGAAATTTGAAACAGAAAGTTGCAACAACAAGTGAACTGAAGAAGTAAACATTGTGTCTTGTTCATCGTGAAAATTCGGATATAGGTCTTGTTAAGTCTTGTTTGTTTTACCATTATTATCAGACATCTAAGATATTGAGCTAACCGTATTCACTGCAGAAAACTTAGCTAGATTAAAAGTTAGCCACAAACAGTATCAGAACATATCTTTTTTGAATAATAATAATATGATTCGACCATAAACAAAACAAAGTTATAAATTCAGACAATAAATACATGATCGATAAAAACAATTAGGAATTAAGTATAGAAGTACGCCACATCCTTTTACAATAGTTTTGAGCATGCAGTCAAAATAAATGTCAATATACATATCACTCTATCTAATTTAATTTCAGCTGAGCTTGAAGAAAATTAGCAACAGACAGATTTAAAGTTATAAAAAGTTATGCTAAATGTATTTGTATTGTTTTTCATACAACGGAATGGAGCCATTACTAAACCAACATGGAAAACGGAAAAACACAAATACTGCTCTAATCCTCCAAAATGTTTGCTTACATGAAATAAAATTTCTTTTGTTTAAGAAAATATTGCGTTCTATTAAAAAAACACATTTTCTTCATTCGTAACAAATATGTCATCATTCAAAGAATTAGCGACTTGATTAAAAAAAAATTGGGTCCATATAAATAATGATTTAGTAAAATTTCCATTTACAGTGTCCTATCTTGTTATCACTTAAGTAACACGACGGGTGCAACATGTGATGAAGGATCTGCTTACCTTTCCGGAGCACCTGAGATCATCCCTAGTTTTTAGTGGGGTTCGTGTTGCTTATTCTTTAGTTTTCTATGTTGTGTCATGTAAACTATTGTGTGTCTGTTTGTCTTTTTCATTTTTAGCCATGGCGTTGTCAGTTTATTTTCGATTTATGAGCTTGACTGTCCCTCTGGTATCTTTCGTCCCTCTTTTACAAATGGTGTACGAAATTGAATAATTTTTATCAAAACATTTTACAACTGAAATAAAACCTATTTATTCATATCTGCGTGTCAACTATTTTTATCCCTATTATGCTAAGATTTTCTTTTTTGTATTACCGCATTAGGGGTTTTGTGGTTAAATGTTTCCTGTTTGCCTAAACCCAGACCTGTGAAGGTTAGGTGTTGTTACCGGAGCTTAAAAATGTTGTTTGCTGTTTTATAAGAACTTCTAATAAAATCTCAAACAAGTTGAGTTGTCCTCAGAATCACCACAAATGTAAATTTAGTGGATAATATTTTTTTAAATAATGGCAGATTGTTTCTTAGATCAGACAAAAAGGTCATCCTTAAGTTTTCTATCCCCACTAACGTGCCAAGGCGCGATCATTAAGTCTAAATAATTTCGATTAAGGGTATATATATATATATATATAAAAGTAATAATTGCAATCTAAAAATTAATCAGGCTGACGATGATTAGTGTCTATCGCGACATAGTTTAGATGCGGAATCAAATTTAAAACATTGCTTTACAGTAATTTAGATTTTGCATGTTTATCTGAGACAAACTGTCTATTTTTCTGCTAGTATTAGGATATCAAGAAGAACTATTTTCAAATGTCCTATTATTTGAAAGTAGACCAAAAGTTATTCAACAACCTCATTTCTGAGTTTGATGTCAAAGTTCGAATAAGACTGTGAAATAATTAACATATTATACTATACAGACTACAATCTAAATAAAGAAATACAGTACTTATACGTGAAATTGTTTCGGAATTTTGGGTCCTGAATGCTCTTCAACTTTGTATTTGTTTGGCTTTATAACTATTTTGATCTGAGCGTCACTGATAAGTCTTATGTAGACGAAATGCGCGTCTGGCGATTAAAACTATAATCCTGGTGCTTTTGATGACTAATTTTATCCTCTATATCAATGTGATTGTACAAACACCAGTCAATCCATCTTATTTTTTTAAAAGTGTTTCAGCTGACATATGCACAAACAAAACCTTTTAAATGTATGTTACTACGATCAAAGTTTCATTTTGGGAAGATATTGTTTAAGACCACATGTTCCATTGCAGAACTGTGAATCAATACACGTTGGCAATATATATTGTAAAACAATACTTATAGTATGTATATAGATATCAACTATAGATAGTGAAGGTATGTCAAACATTTGCGCTCAATTCTTTTTGAAAAATTATTATATATTTTTATGAGTGAGCCTCGACTCAAATACATTTTGCTCGCTTAATTGTTATAAAATTTAGCAAAAATACTATATTTTGACCCTTGGACAAAAATATAAAAATTTCAAAAACTTTGAACCACAAATTCTTCTCGGAAAAAATTCGATGGATATAGCAGTTTGACAAACAATAATTTTGATTATTGAGAAGCTTAATATTTCCTTAACAATACAACTTGATTAAAAGGTTAAGCTGATTTTTACAGAGTTATCTCCGTATAATGTTAGGTACCACCTTAATACGATTAACATCATATTCCACTTTTTTAATTAATATAAAACCCATGTTTATGTATATTACATGTATTGTTCATATCTTTATTTATTGCTTTACTATTTAGAAAAATAGATTTAAAGAAAACACCTATAATTTTTCAGAAATGTAAAATCTAGTTAACATTAATCTACCTCAATACCACATAAAGTTACTTCCTTTCTATGCATTTGTAGTTAAACTTTCCCAAAGAAATGTCGAAATTTGTGATTTTTCTTCTTCTTGCTGGTCTTCTTGGTACGTATATAATTTTATTACTTATTCTTTTAAATATGTTAATGTGTAAAATAACTTCGATTGTTATACTTATTCACGACAGAATGTGACAGTTTAAAATAGAAATAGTGTATCAGATCATTTAATTGAAAATGAACAGATACAAAGTATTCCAAATATAAACAGAAAGCAAAGGAGAAATATAACACAGACTCCTTTTAAGAAAGTACACTTTTCTGATGCTTTTATACGCAGATATACTCATATAATATTAAAGATGCAAGAAAGAAATGGGGCTGTTAAAAAAAATATGTTTACATTTATATCTTTTTTAGCATGATAAAGGATAGAGATATTAAAAGAAAATGCTATTGTATTAAAAATTATTTATCGTTTGGTTTTTTTCGGTATGAAAACATCTAATATCATCGATTCAATATCAATAATCTGTAATGTCTGTTTCATTTAAAGTTATTCAGAATGCCGAGGCCATGACTTGCAGTAGGCCTCGTTATTTTTGTAAACAGTATTGTCTTAAGTGGAATAGGCATCATTGCTGTAAATTTGGGAGGAATATGAATTACTATACTTGTGGGAGACGATCAATCGAGAATGAAACTGAACTTGGTATGTTTTCTCCTAGATTTCAAATTAAACTGTTGTTGTCATGGCAAGGAACAAGTTTTTTTTCATTATAATAAGATTTTATTTAATATATATTGACAATTTCGCTAATAATAAACAATAGGTTGCAATGTGAATTTTTTCTATCTTAGAAGAAACATCATTGAAACATTTAAAGGGGCACTAGCTGTCAAATTCGTGGTCACCGATTTGACTCAAATTCTCATTTTTGATTTATAATAATGTAAAAAATTTACTAGTATCCAAACTACCAAAAGTCTAAAATAACCAGTTTACAGAGCCTGGGGTAGATAATGTGTAGGTTCGTTTCGTGTGTATTTTAGTCCAGACGCCATCTAATTAACTATCGATTTGACCTCAGATGACCATATAAGCGATGTAATCATGAATAGAGATATGAATAGATTTAACCAACACGTGCAATTGGATTTTTTTTTTAGGTCTGTTTGAGTTTATTTCATAGATTAAAATATATGTTTCTCATTGTTTTTAACCGTATAAGAATGATTTTATATGGATCGAATCAGTAATCAAATGATTTACCGTAGTTTCACTTTCATTGTTGACATTCTTTTTCTTTAAATAACCAGTACACGTACAATGCATGCGTTGTCAATCTCTAGCAAGGGGTTAAATTGAAGTTCACATGAATACGGATTTAATGAGGTCGACTAATTCACTTGCAATTGAATGAGTAATTATCAATGTTTCTTCGTTTAATTTGACAAAATTGAACCATTTTGGCTGCTAAAAGCGAATTATACAGTTTTCAAATGACTACTTCATTTGTTATAAGTTGAACAGCTTGTGAAGGTGTCCGTTAAATATATAAAAAAAAAACAATATGTGGAATGATTGCCAATGAGTCGACTCCCCACATGAGACCAAAATGACACAGAAATTAACAACTATAAGTCACCGTACGGCCTTCAACAATGAACAAAGCCATACCGCAAAGTCGGCTGTAAATGGCCCCGACATGACAATGTAAAACATTTCAAACGAAAAAACTAACTGCCTAATTTATTTTAAAAAAAATCAACGAAAAACAAATACTAGTATGTACAACAAACGACTACCACTGATTACAGGCTCCTGACTTGGGACAGGCACATGCATTCAGAATGTGTCGGGGTTAAAAATGTTAGCGGGATCCCAACTCAGCCCTAACCTGGGACAGTGGTATAACAGTACAACATAAAAGTCACTAGCAAAAGCCTTAACTCATCCGATGGATAAAAATACAAGTGTACGTGGAAGTTTTGTGATTTTTTATTCCCTTTATAAGTTTTTAAAAGATGAATACACGGACCATCAACGGTACTCATTTAAAAATACAATTAGGAAAACTTAGGGTTAAGGTGAAATATTTTTAATTGACATTTGAAAATACTAAAGAAAGTGTATATATTTTTTTGGAAATGTCAATCTGCAAAATAAATTTTATCTTTTGTATTTTTAGCTTAAGACAACTAGATGACTAAGACCAAATTCAGCAGACAAAAGATCAATCTTCGTGAAATACAAAAAAGATATTGAAACTAATTTATAGTTTGTGTTTATTTTGATAAATCGAAATATGAGACAGAGAGCCATAAGTGTTCAAGACAAACCAATCAGTATTCTTGACTCAAAATAATCATATATTGTATTGAGCATTATTTTGTAAAAGAAGGGCGAAAGATACCAGAGGGACATTCAAATTCATAGATCGAAAATAAACTGTCATCAGCTCATTTAATTATTTCCATGGGGTGTAGTTGGGTCCTTTTGAAGCGATTAATTGAATAAGTTTATACATTCGATAATTTCCGGAGTTTACGATCCTTAAAGTTAGTTCTTGATAAACGTGTAGTAATTGGTAACACTTAAATTCCTGAAATTAATGGAATTCGTTAATTGAAAAGACAAGTATTTGTCAATCCGTTCTAGGTATCGAAAAAAAACATTCACTAAAAAATACCAAACTCCAATGTAAACTCAAAATGGGACTTTATCAACAAACTGAGTAGCTGGAAACTGTCATCTTTCTGACTTGGTACAGGCATTCTACCAAATGTTGGGTTACATCTGGTTGAATAACTATCTAATCCTCAAAACTTGTATGACGTTGTTAAAAGTTTATAGATGAAAAAGACTCATACATCAAATGCTGTAATATCATAAATTATTACATTTAGAAAGTCGAGCAGATTTTTTCCCAGTGGTATTTCTTTCATGATACCACTTCTTTCACAGCAGCTACAATAGGCAACAACCAAATGTTAGATAGATAGGTAGATTTCAATAATGTGATGAACAAGGCTTGGATATAAAAATGACAAGATTCAGAAATATGTGGAATAGATTTATACCAAAATATATAGAGAGTAATTACGGAACACGACTTGTCTTATTCTTTTTAATTTTTTTACCGATGGAAGTTGAAATTTTATGTCAGTTGAGTCAAGTATTAAATTCCTAAGATAAATAAAACCCAAATGCAGCTTACACAGAATTAAGATCGATGTAAACAAATTGATTTTTATATAACCACATTTTGAATTTCAGAAAAGAACTTGTCAACTATAATCTAAAACATGTTTTAGATGATTAGAGTAAGTTGGTTAAGGGGTATCTTTGGTCCCAATTATAAAGTTTAATGTATCAAGATAAAAAAAAATTCAAGATGTTAAACAGACATGAGAGAAATTTATGCCATAGTTTTCTCCAAAAGCGTTGATTTTTACATCCAAAATAGGCAAAACAAGACTTTAATGAAATGACAGTCAAATTTAGGCCTAAGAAACATGATAGAGCAAAGGCTTCGACAGACTAGAAATTACAAATTAGTTATTACAAACAAGTACGTTCATGATTAAGTCATATAACACTTAAAATTTAACAAAATTTGTTATCCAATATCTAAAAAAAAATTAAAAAAACATGTGTAAATAGAAGTTCTTTCAAAAGATCTTTTTTTTTGACAAAATATTCAAATATTTACTGCTTCTGAATTATTCACCTCCAGTACTCTAATTCGCAAATTAAGCTGATCAGTATGCATTGACCTTAATCATGACCCTTCGCTAGAAATTAGGAAATCGCAAACTGGTTTGATATTGACTTGATACTAAACCAGAAATAAAACTATTTCTTAGAGAAGGGGGAAATTACCAAGTTTGAGATATTTGAATTGTTTACACCTGTGTACATTACATTAAAAGTTTTACAAAATTTGATAATTTAGATTTGAAAGAAAAGTTATTAAGAGAAAATATTTTTGTCTTGATAACGTATAAAATAAATAAATATGATAGACTTCTTGAGATAAATTCGTTGAGTAATTTTGCGATGTAATCACATGTAATCAGTAATCATGCAATTTTAGACAATTTATTTTAAATACCAAAGCTTACCTATTGTTAGTCTAAAAATAGAAGAAGTCATTCGCACCGGTAAAACATATGTGTGTCTCAATAAGTTTATTCCCGATTGTTCCACATTTTAAAATTTTAGACTTAAGCCTCGGTCACACCTTACCGGATAGCTCGAACGGACGCCTAACGGATAAAAAAAAGTTATCCGTTGACAAAAATTTTATCCGTTGGTTTGTCCGTTTTTTGTACTAACGGACATGTAACGAATGACCAACGGACACACAACGGACATTGAACGTACGTGAAACGGATACGTACCGGACAGAACGGACATCGAACGTACATCCAACGGACGAGTACCGGATAAAACGGACACCTAACGGAAGCGTAACGGATAAAACGGATGAACAAAATAATCTGAAAATGAAAGGCAATAAACCATCTAAAAATTAAAGGCAATAAACCATCTGAAAATTAAAAGCAATAAACCAACTGAAAATTAAAGGCAATAAACCATCTGAAAATTAAAGGCAATAAACCACATACACGTGACCTTAAAATGATTAAAAAGTTTCCGTGTGACTGGTTTTAGTTTATTCTTCAAAATGCCGCCACGAGGTAGAGGTGGAAGAGGAAGAGGAAGAGGAAAAATGTACCAGAGGAAAATCCTTTGTCTTCTCCTTCTTCTCCTTTCGACAGCTATAAGGTTTATATTTGCTACATTTAAGTTGAGTCTGGCCTGAATAAAAGCTGCTTGGTAGCGAAGACGTGCTCTTACTCCAAGATCCATCACGAATAATAAATATTCATGACACTTAAGAAAATCTGACAAACCAATTATTGGCATTTCTGACGCGAAATTTCAATTGGCATTTGTCCGTTTTACATCCGGTAGGCATCCGTTTTATCCGTTATCCTTCCGTTGATGTCCGTTTCGCATCCGTTTTATCCGTTAGGCGTCCGTTAGGCGTCCGGTAGACGTCCGTTTGTGAATTGTTCTCCGGATCTCCAACGGATGCATAACGAACACGTAACGGATACAAAACGGACGAGTACCGTACAAAACGGACGCCTAACGGACGCCTAACGGACGTTCAACGGACATTTTATCCGTTGGACGTCCGTTCAAAGTTTTGAACATGCTCAAAAGTTTCCACCGGAAAGAACGGACGTCAACGGATAAAAAGGACGCTTAACGGACATGCAACGGATATGGACGGACGCCTAACGGATAAGAACGGACGTCTAACGGACATGAACGGATTGAAAAAAAAAGTTATCCGTTAGGCGTCCGTTCGAGCTATCCGGTAAGGTGTGACCGAGGCTTTATGATAGGAAACGAGGAAAACTACGTTAAGATCCCGACAGAAAGGTTGACAAAAGTCGATCAGACAAATAAAATATACTGGTTAAAGAAAAGAAAGAAAAACGAAACAACTTAAGGCTTATAGTTATATAAGGGGTCCAAAAGTGAAGAAAATCAGCTAAGATTAACCTCTAGTGATGTATGTTATTAATATCTCCGCCGATGTGGCGACTACATAAATTAACTAGTAAAAAAAGGCAACAGAAGTATACCGCTATTCAGTAGTCTTAATTCGATAAACAAAAACAAATCTACACAAACTTAAAACGGAGGGAAACACATTAATTATAACAGAAAAACAAAGGAACAACAGAAACACTAAACTACAACAAAAGCAAACGTCATAATACATAGAAACAAACTATAGATTACAACTTCCCCATTCCTGACTTAATACAGGACATTTTAATTAATCAAGGTGGGTTGAACCTGTTGTTTCGACTAGCCAAACCTCCCGTCTATATTGCATGTTAAAAATACCGCTAATATGACAACATTACGTGACAGGAATATACAGTACAAACAAACTCAAGAACACTCTCAGCACATAGATAAACATAGATAAATAATATAATACTGCATTTCAATATGTTAAACGCGGGAAACAAATAACCAAGAATAAAGATGAAGCGATACACTACAGTTGAGCAACTTTATCTACTAATGTTATAATGATCGACAGAAACAAATAAATAAAGAGACGTTTTGATACATGTTTATACATTAGAAACACAAAGATCTGTCTGTATATCTAAGAAAGAAAGAACACCATAGAAACATTTAAAGCAGCTAAAACTCAAATTATGATAAGTAAGCCCCAAGTCGAATTTGTATACGTTGTGTCTAAAGAGGCAAGATACGCCTCAATGTCTTCCCTTATCCCTAGTAAGATAAAAGAAATGATGAATTTTTCAATTTTCGGCTGTTGGACATCTTATTTAATCAAACTGACCTCTTGGTAACAGCATAAAAATAAGGACAAACGAAATTTGAACATAAAATGACCTCAACTCTTATCCCACCTTTCTGGGTCTTCCATTATTTTGAAAACTTTAAAAACTTACATACTCATCTTCATCTTTTTTTTCCTTGGCCACATTTGATTGATGTAAGAAGATGATATAGAAATGAGATCAAAACAATATACAAGAGTGATGTTCATTTCTAGATAAATGAGAATACATATTAACCCATTTGTACATATTTTGTCATTTCAAATAAACATGAAATAGAAAGTTGGCCACAATGGTAGTATTTATGTATAAACAATAACAGAATCATGTCAGTTTCCTGTAAATGTATTTAACCTTGATCAAATTAATATTCCAGGAAGGTATTGTTTGATTTTATCATTATTTAATTACAGAAATTGTAATCAATATACTTAGGCATTATATATATAAACATTGACCACAAAAATAAATATATAGAGCGAGACAACAACTACACATTTAATTTTAGAAGGTAAATTGGGTTTTTTATAATCAGTACTGCTTCTTAATAGTCATCGTAATGGTTTATCTCGTATTTCTTTAAAATTTTATTCACTGATTAAGATTTACCAAATAGTGTTTCAGTACTTGAAAATACATACAAACTACGTATTGAGATTAGTTTACATTCATCTCTTACGTTGTTCAATGACTTATTAAGTGAGAGGTTTAGCGCTGTAAAACCAGGTTCAATCCACCATTTTCTACATTTGAAAATGCCTTTACCAAGTCAGGAATATGACAGTTGTTTCATGTGTTTTATCCTTTGATTTTGCCTTTTCATTAGAGACTTTCCGTTTTGAATTTTCCTCGGAGTTCAGTATTTGTGTGATTTTACTTTTTGCTGTTCTACAAACCCGTGAAAGCTGTAACTGATTCTAGCATAAAAGAAACTGATTAAGTATTAACTGTATTACAGTGCTGCTATCAAAAAGGGGATCAAAATGTCGAAGTTGATGATTTTTCTTCTTCTTGCTGGTCTTTTGGGTAAGTTTATTCTTTATTTCATCTACATTTTATTTAAAGATTCTGAGATAGATATTAAAGCAAATATTTGCATATAAATTTAACGGTACCCAATTTACTATACAGTAAGGGAATTTTGACAATTGATGGCTCTTAATCGATGATCGATGCCAAAATACTTAAAAACACACAATCGTATGCAAATGTTTAAAAGTATATATAATAGAAAAGGTCAAAGAGTGGATCTAACCCAAAAAATGGAAAAACAGATATATATAAATTATATCCAATAAGGAGATACATTTCTTACTCATGTATATTTTAAATGACTTCATAACAGTAAATTTCAATTAAACAATATCCATTAAATTATTTATTCAATTTTAAAGAGTGAATATATTTCAAATTTTTTCGTGCCAATATGAAATTTGAAAAATAAATATTATTTTACACGGGAAGACATATACAGTGTGTAATTAACTTATTTTTTAAAGTTGTTCCTGATTCAGTGGACGGTTATTGTTATTGGAGATGTGCGGTGCGTTGTAGTGGAGGGAGAAGATGTTGTAGATGGGTGAGGAATTGTTATGTACGAAAACGCTCAACCGAGAATGAAGTCAAACTAGGTATGCAACAACCAATATTACAATAACTTTAGTAATCTAGTTGTTGAGTTTTTCGATATGTTAAAAATGAAGATTGTTTCTTTCAGTTAATTTTTGTAGATAAGACCAATGAAATAAATGATGTAATGTGGTTGACGATGATAGACAACATTTAGAATTTTAAAAAAATTGTGTGATTTTTTTTTGTATATGTTTAAAATCGTATCACAAAAAAAATATAAAAATATATAATAACGGAAATGACAGAACTATTAAACTTAGTTTCAATAAGCATGATGTAAATTGAGCATACGTGTCTTAGTGTTAGTCTAAAAATTAAATTCAATTTAAATTAAAAAAAATAAAAAATAAAAAAAATGGAACATTCAAAAAGATAAAACCGATAGAACTCAAGGATTAAGTAAGACCACATATTTATTTAAGTAGAGCACGATGCTCGGTATGCAAGACAAGACGAAAGTAAAAGTCACCACTTGTACGATTCGCTCGTTTATGTAACAATGTTATAGATTTTAACGAGAGAAATTTATGTATTACTGAAAAATTATTACTCCAGGGTTTTCGATATCACAAACTAGTCAAAACATTTACTAAATTTTATCATCGGTATAAGGACATCATTCGTAAATATAGCTCAACATGCAGACTTCTTATACGTTCAGGTATTTCAAATTCAATTTTTTATGGAAATATTTTTCATAAAGCACAAAGGTGTCAGTATTCACCTCAAAAACTAACAAAACCTTTGAATAGACTTATTAAGAAGGGAATAGTTACGATACTGTTGTCAGGTCATTAAAGATTGCATATTTTGGCGTTAATATTGATTCACTTATAGGGTCTTTGCATCGGAACTAAACACATTTATTCAAAAACCAGTTGTTGGCATGACACGGGTTATGTTTTTCTCATATATGTTATGATGGTATGATACTAAACCCCTAACGGGAAGGATTGTGCCTGATGTTCATATGATGAAATCATAATCTTTCAGTCAGTTTAATTGAAGTCTGGAGCTGGCATGTCAGTTAACTGTTAGTAGTCTGTTGTTATTTATGTATTATTGTCATTTTGTTTATTTTCTTTGGTTATATCTTCTGACATCAGACTCGGACATCTCTTGGACTGAATTTTAATGTGCGTATTGTTTGCGTTTACTTTTCTACATTGGCTAGAGGAATAGGGGGAGGGTTGAGATCTCACAAACATGTTTAACCCCGCCGCATTTTTGCGCCTGTCCCAAGTCAGGAGCCTCTGACCTTTGTTAGTCTTGTATTATTTTAATTTTGGTTTCTTGTGTACAATTTGGAAATTAGTATGGCGTTCATTATCACTGAACTAGTATATATTTGTTTAGGGGCCAGCTGAAGGACGCCTCCGGGTGTGGGAATTTCTCGCTACATTGAAGACCTATTGGTGACCATCTGCTGTTGTTTTTTTCTATGGTCGGGTTGTTGTCTCTTTGGCACATTCCCCATTTCCATTCTCAATTTTATTGTAAGAATAAAAGTTTTATAAATAATTAAAAAAAAAAAAAACGCAACGAGAAAATTAAAGAAGTGTAAATTTATATTGTTGAAAAATTACATAAATTAGACATTGTGAAAAAATACGTATCTGTGAATGCTTTGTATTAATAAGAACAAAACACTCCACGTCGTTTCTATGTAGATGTATTGTCCATTTGACTTCTATATACTTGTTTAGGTAATCAACATTCGAAAACATAAAATTAACATAGAGACCTAATGTGGTTTTTTTTTTAATTATTGACCAAAAATTATGAATTAATAATCACGAGTTCGTATATATCATATATTAACATATATCGAGGAAAAAAATATTAATTTATAAAAATAAATTTCAAGAATGTTTTTTTTGCAAATATATAGAAGTAAAATGGACAATAGATCTTAATATTACATTATTCTCATATTTTACAGATGAGCTAGAAGACAAGCTAATTCACGATACCTACTAAGCAGATGACAAACGGATGCTTTCAAATAATAAAAACTTGTATTGATAAAATCTGTTTCGTGTGATTATTACCTTATTTTAATTGTGTAGATATAGAACCCTCTATCGTACAGGACTAACTTATAACTCAAAATATTGAAACATTATTACGTTTCCTTTTAATTCATTAGTAGTATGTAATTCCATACTGGCATTATCTTAGTTTTGTTTGACTTTTAAATTGACAACGAGGGTCGGTTGAAAACAAAACTTTACACTAAAAAAAATATGATTTCAGCTTCCCAATTGTGAACTTTCCATTTCTATGTAGCAACATTCTAGCTGTTCTTGCATACGGATTATATATCTCCCAATTAATATAGTATTCCAGGGCTTGTATTTCCTATCATGATTACCTTGATAGAGTGTTGCTGCTCACAAGAAATCTATTAAACCAAGAGTTCCAAATGGTGAAGTTGAAATCAACCCTTCGAAATTTTATGGACGCCATAACGTGTGGGTTGATTGTTATAGAATATCTGTTTCACAGACGATATCGAATATGTTCCGAATGTCGTAACTACGATCCCCTTTCATGAATGTGACCTACCGAATCAGACGATTTACGGGATTGGTAGTTTAACATGAGCGACTCGACGGGTGCCACATGCGAAGCAGGATTTGCTTACCCTTCCGGGCACATGCGATAACCCCTATTTCTGGGCTGTCTTCGTGTTTCTTAATCTTTATTTTTCTATGTTTGTTTTGTGTGCTATTGGTCTTTTTCTTTTTTAGACATGGCGTTTTTAGTTTATTTTGTCACTATAAGTTTGAATGTCCCTCTGGTATCTTTGCTCCTCTTTTATTTCCATGCGCGTATATGCATATTTGTTTATTTTGAAATATTTTACAATCAAACCGTTATTAAATTTGCTTCTATTTATGTGTTATACTACCAAATCATAGTCCGTCAAAGGGTAGAAAAATACTCCCTTGAATTTGACAGTTGTAGGAAATCAATCCTACATGTCATTGCAGTAAAAAAAATCTGGGTCATAAACAAACATCTAGAGTGTTTCAAAGCACAATTGGTTTATATTTGGTGCTTCTATAGAATATTTTGGAAACTTTATGTTACATTGTTACTCAAGCTTGTTAACATGGAGAAAAAAAGAGGTGAACATGTGATTGGTTAACTTCAAGTGATGGTTATTTGCGCATATGCAATGAAATTTTCATGTAAAATTGTACCTATAGAATTGGGCTGGATAAATATTAACTAATGCCAAGTAATTTATTATTTGAAACAAAAATAAAGAGTGCAAATTTGACAAAGTATAATAGCAGAAAATCAAATATGGTATTACACCTTCTATATGTAGTATCACGATGCACTTGCTTACTCTTACCTTTTTCTTTTTTAGCCATGTCGTTGTCAGTTTGCTTTCAATCTATGAATTTGACTGTCCCTCTAGAATATATAGCCCCTCTTTCGTCTGTTTGTCCCTTCGAATTGCACCCATTATTCCATATCTAGAATATCGATAGAAAAAAATATTCCTCACGTGATTTTTTGAAATGAAAAGGTGGCTTAAACCTGGTTTTATTACTAGTTTAACCACCCTCGTCTATTTTCTAAAGATTTCATCGAAAGATACCAAGACCTTGTTGATACATAATCCGTATCCACTTCACAAATAATACATGATAGTCTTGAAGCATCGATTCTTGCGTAGTCCTTCGAGTTTTTTTTTATGTTCAAATAACAAGTAGACGACCATTTAATATTCTAGAGGCGCAGGAGGAGGTTTTTTTTATTATTTGACTGCTCTTTTTCACCTTTCGCTAAGCATTCTTATTTTTCCGCCTTCCACCTTCTGGGCATATCTTTAGCAATCTATGATGGACAATGTCACTTGAAAAAGTTTTTAAGGTTACGGAAACTATAAATATATTAAAACTTTTCCAAAAAAATCTATTCTGATCGTTTTCGGTTTTAAAAGACCCTATTAGCGTTTGCCAAGGTTAACTTACAGAGGCAACTAATGGAAGTGAGTAACTATTTTGATTTGTCGGTGAACTTAACAGTTTTTTATGAGCTCGATATAATTATCGTGTTCCTATGTTACAATTCCATAAAGATCAAAACTCGGCTGATATAACAATGTTGTTGTTTTTTTGCAATATTAGGTCAGTCAAAACGACATAATTATTTACAATAGCTAATCTAGGATAAATAGTGTCAACTATCAAACCAGACAACTTAGATGTTTAAGCATTAGATAATCTAATAGTTAAATTAAGTGACAAGGGCGTAATCGAATGCAGTGTTTTAAAAAACATGTATGTACACTTTTGCATTATCTTAAGTTATGTATTGACCTACGGATATAAGTTCGACAACCTAGTGTCTTATGTTGTTTCATGCAATGACCCAGTCTCTTCTTTTATTTAGTGTCTTTAATGTGTATGTTCATCATACTTTTAATATGTCGATAAGAAAACATGAACAGATTTAGAAATCTATTATTTACTATAAAAGAAAAAAACTTATCAAGGATAGCATGCTCATAACTGAGTACAATATACATTCGTTTTACCTACAAAAGGCTCATCACTGACGCTCGAATTAAAAAATTACAATACAAAGTTGGAGAGCATTTAGGTCTAACATTCCGAAAAGTTTAAATATACACAGCTAGTGTCATATATTCTTGTCTCGATTCTTATGAACGTTTAGTTTCTCGAACTTTTCAAAGATTTGTATATACTTGATTCATAGATATGACAATACCAATATGATAACATATGTCAACACATATGTCGGTGCTGACATAAATTTTATTTCGAGAAACAACTTATATTTATTGTTTTGGTTTTAAATTTCATGTATTTCAATTACTAATCAATAATACAAAAAAACTTGTTTCATCCCCCCCCCCCCCCCCCCCCCCCCCGAGAAAAAAACCCCAGTAAAATGTATAATAATTGTTTGTTTTCATATTCCGGGCACATTGATTTGTTTTTGTTTGATATTATGTCGTTACTTTTCTCAGTTGAATAAGTCCATATTTTTATATGTCAGTAATTTTGAGAAGGTACACAACTGCTTAACTGCTAGTACAAACTAGAAAATTATTATTGTAATTCCATTGTGGTTCAGTTTTAAAAGAAGACAGCTATGTTTTTCAGTATTAAGTCAGTGTCTCCTATGGTAATCAAGTGACGGATCCAGAAATTAATAATAAGTGGGGAGCCACTGACTGCCTAAGAGGGGACTCGCGCCGTTCATGCTTCTGTGATTCCTTATATAATCAACCAAATTTTTCCCAGAAAAAGAAGGGTCGAGCCCCCTGACCCCTAAATCCGCCTCTGTAATCGCGTTTGTAGATTTATGAAGGTGGTTTGAAATGTCTATTTCAATTGAGGCAATTTTTTTTCTATCAATTCCACAGACATAATAAATCATATCCTTCAGCATGATGCAAAACTTTTATGAAAATTTTTGAGAATGAATATAAAATACTTTCAGAAAGAAAAACTATATGAAAGCTTAGTTTGGACATTTTTATAGCAATTCAAAATTATAACAGTTCCTTCAGCATGGAAATGACTATATAATATACCTATACAAACTGATAGACTGATTTTGTCACAACATCATTAAAGTGGTGTTAAAGTCTTATAGGATTGTAAGTATGTTTTATTTTATCACCTTGCACTTTCCTTACTTGACTGTGGTTTTCTACAGCAGTAAGTTCAAACTTCTGACCAGTTGAACAATTTGATTTTATAAAACAAATTGCAATTTAGTCAGAATTTTGAATAAGTTGCAATTGGTGAATAGCAACACTAACAGTCAAGTCACTGTATCATCTTTGATGGAAATAATTAGCTGCGATAAGACAGAAATAAAACTGAAACTTATTTGATTAATTTTCTCTCTTAAACAGTAGATCAACATAAATAAAAGCAACTCATTGATATTAATTAAGCGCAGTACGTCTCACTTGCAAATGGCGGTATCATTTGAGAATCTGTAACTTTTCAATTTAAATTAAATTTCTTGACATATTTTTTTCTTTGTTTTATAGTGATTAAGATTTAATACATTGTTTACTGTTGTACCCCTATTTTTGACATTGTTTACTTATTATGCCTGTTTCTTCTGTTTACACATCGTTGTCAATATTATGGAATTTTATGTGACTGTCATACATTTAGCTAGCTTTCAAACAAGGTTTAATCTTGCTTTTCCTACAACAGGAAATACATGTACCAGGTCAGAAATTTGACTGTAGTTATCCGTTTGCTTGATGAGTTTGAGCTTTTGATTTTGCCATTAGCTTATGGACTTTCCATTTAGAATTTTAGTCAAGGATCGCTATTTTCATTATTTTACTTTTTTTCTTAAAAAAATATGACATTCTTGAACCCAAAATTCATAAAACATTTTGAATAATTTGATGAAAAACTGCACATATATTCATCTATTTAACAGTATATATATATTTAAAATACCTGTAACTGATATCAGGATTTTATTTCAAATTTCCAGTTAATTGTATGTAACCTTGATCAAATTTGTTTTCTGGGAAAATATTGTTTGGTACAACATGTTGTTCCATTACATATGTATCAATCAATATATTTTGATAATAAATATAAACAAAAGCAAAATAATGATGTATTCAGATATCAATTAAGGTTGTGTATGTAAGTATTATATGTTGAATAATAATGTGTCTCATAAGCCAATCTTCTGGCTGGGTACTGATTGTTTTAATGTATATTTTATTATTTCATTGTATAATGTTCAATCAGTATGTGACACAATAATAAAATTTTAAAAAAAATATAGTTAAATGACTTCTGTTATGGATAAACAATGTTTAAGTTGCGATAAATTATATATTATTTATTTATATTTATGTAATGATTTTCAACGTATATTTGTAAATTCGAAATTAATCGGTTTGCAGATGTTTGTAAATTTAAAAAAAAAAAACGTCTCTTCTTTACAGAAAATTATTAAATTATAAAATGTATCAAATTATAATTAACAGCTAACCTTCAAAAGAAAAATCTAGTTGACATTATTAGATATATAAGTATCATGAAAATGGCTGATTTTGTATGTTTTGTAGCAGTGCTTTAATTACATAAAGGTGTAAAATGTTGAAATGTGTGATGTTCCTGCTTCTTGCTGGTCTACTGAGTAAGTATCACACAAATCATATTCGTTACAAATTTTTATTTAAGACTTTGCTACTGTAATTACTATGATGCTAATGTCCATTGACTTGCGTTGTAGGTTTTTATCTCGTTGACGTTTGAACACAATTCCTTCTCATGGTTTTTATATATCATATTCCAAAATATCTTAGGGTGAGTTAATATATCAATTACATGCTCAGTTCATTCGTCCGACCCCTACTTTCGTAACACTATTCTCATGTGTTCTATTTGATTTGTAAGACTCGTATTCGCTGGTTACCAATACTTTAAGGTTTCAATCGGATAAATGAACGTTAATATTTTCGAGTGAATTCATGATAAGCAGCTTGACAATGACGAGCTTTAAGTTTATAAACGATTTTCAATCTGTCGTGAACTTGTGCCTCCTAATTAAAAATACTTTATTTTGTTCAATGTGTTGAATGAACATAATATTTTTGTCACAATTTTGATAATTTGTAACGTATAACCTGTATAAGGGTTTATCGGTACCATCAGACACTTAATTTCCGATTTAGAAAATTTTGATTACAAACTGAAATAGGGTTCATAAGTGTTTCTCCTTTATTATATAGATTAGATCGTTTGTTTCCCTGTTTGAATGGTTTAACAGTAGTAATGTTTTAGGCCCTTTACAGCTTGCTATTCGGTGTGAGCAAAGGCTCCGTGTTGGAGACCGTACCTTACCCTATAATGGTTTACTTTTATAAATTGTGACTTGTTTTGATAGTTGTCTCATTGGCACTCAAACCACATCTTCGTGTATCTATATATGATCAATAGACACAAGACAAATAGCCGAATTCAGTGTTAACATTCTTAGTATCTGTTCATCTTTCGCATTTGTTTTGACTATTTCTTGTGATAGCAGTGAGCAGTTATCATCAATTGCGATATGTTTTCATCGTTCTATTTCTACAAAAATGATCTATTTCGATCAAGAAGGTTTCATAATATGACATAAGTTAAGAATCACTTGCAATTATTTTAGAAAGAAATCTTTAATAAAAATTTGTATGGACTTGGTCGTAGGTAATGATACTTAATACAGTTATTATGTTTGTATGTTGTTCCGAATTCCGCGGCGTTGTAGTAGTTGAATATTTCCAATAATAGATTTCTTCTTTTTTTTAAGTTGTTCCGCACGCCGTGGAAGGAAAAAGATGCTATAAGAGGATTTGTTGGTGTAGAAAAAGCTACTGTTGTAAGACATATTCGTATCCGTGTTGGGGACGAAGGCGCTCAATTGACGATGAGGTTCGACTTGGTATGTTACCTTTTAGATTAAAATAGTGTTTTTATTGAGGCATTGGTTAAGTTCTTTTAATATAGTTTAATGTCAGAATACAATTATAATGTTGAAATATTGTTCTCCTAAAGTGGACAATATTTCAACATTAAAACTTCCGATTTCAGAATACATTTCTTATTGATGCGTGCTTTTTTTTTTTATTAAATGTATCCACTAGTTTAATCAGTTGCATTATACAAAAGTTAAATAATAATGGAAATGGCGAAACAACGGTTTCAACAAAAGTGGGAATTAAAAAAAGTAGCATACGCTTGATCTTTGGTTTTGAACTATAGAAATGAACAAGTCCATATCACAATAAGATATGAAATGATTGTTTATGTAATGACATAGGCTAAACCACTGACCAAAGGACAAGGGTGAAAGTTAAGGCAACAGTAACTGAAGTTTTTATATGTTCAAATCTCATCAAGATTAAGATGGTAAAATCAAGGTGACAGAATATCTCTTAAAGAGGGGCAAAAGATACCAGAGGGACATTTAAACTCATAAATCGAAAATTAACTGACAATGACAAGGCTAAAAAAGAAAAAGACAAATGAACAAACATTAGTACACAAAACACATCATAGAAAACTAAAGACTTAGCAACACGAATCCCACCAAAATTTTTTGAGGGATATGAAGTGCTCTGGAAAATTAGGTAGGTCCTACTCCAGCTTAAACAACTGAGCATTTGGAGGTTGACAATTAGAGAATTAGAAAGTGCATGCGGCCTTCAACAACAAACAACACATAAAATCGTAAAATAAGATTACAGTCAACATTAATATTCGTTAATTAGCACATTAATATTATTTTGGGATTAACTATTTGATACATCCTTTAAGACAGCTATGAGGTAGTTTTGAAATAAACAATTGTGATGTCTTTATGTTTGTGTATGAGTTCACTTGTGTTGTTTTGTTTAAATGTATATTGTACCTTGCTGTGTCGAAAGGCTGTACCTAGGCTATTGAATAAAACTTTTTTTATCCTAAACTACAATCAACAAGACTGACTGAAAAGGGTAGACGGTGGAAGTTAAATTGTGAATCTTTAGATTCGCCTATCATAAAAGCAGTCTATGACAGTAGAACATAAACGTAAATTAAAAAACAACTTTACTTTGATATATTTTCAGATGACCTAGACGACTACTAGTTGGTTGAATTATCTAAGCAGTCAGTGAATGCAATAATAAAACGTTTACCAACAAACTTATTGTTTATATAAAATCCAGTAGATGTGGTATGATTGTCAATTAAACAAATATCTAGTAGACTAAATGTCGTGGACGAAAGCAAGCAATAGGTAATCATACAGCCTTTAACCATGCGCAAACCCTATCCAACATAGTAAGCTATGATAGCTGTAGAGGACATTGGACAAGGAAACATAATTATCCTAAAAAAAAAGCAGCAACTGAGGCTTAGATGTTTATGAAATGAATTTGTGAATGGAAATGGGGAATGTGTCAAAGAGACAACCCGATCAAAAAGCAGACAACAGCCAAAGGCTACCAATGGGTCTTGATTTTCATATCAGTAGCAACAATACTTCTATCTACCTGTCCTGCAAACATACATTGATATGATATTATTTAGTATTGTGGTGTTACTTTTTGCTGCATTTTTACACTTTAAATACCTCTGTGTAGCAATGCAGTGAATGCTTTTTATGAACTGGTTTAGTTGTGTTTTCTTTAACTTTTCATTTGTTACATGCAACCTAATTAATAATAAATAAATAACAATACTATTCCAAGATTGAGATATACTCCATATCCTAAATATCTCGTTCAAATTTTGTCTTTGTGTATATATATGTTAAGTTTGATTTTTATGTAGCAATTTACATGTTGATGGTAGTTGATTAAAGTTTTTTTTCGAATTATTCACAAATTCTTGCTTGACATATTTTCTTAAAATGTCCTGAACCAAGTCAGTTATCAAAAAGTCCGTTTCTATGTATTTTGTCTTTCGTTTTAGTAGCAATTAAGTGGTTATGTTGTTCGGTTGTTTCCTCTAACAGTTGATGTGTTTCCCTTGGTTTAGGTTTGTGACCCGGATTTGTTTTCTCTTAAATCTATTTATGACTATTGAACATCAGTATACTACTGTTTCCTTCATTTACATGAGAACTGTATGTTGGTTGTAATTGTTCTTTAAGATTTTTTGTTTTGATAGGTGCTGTCTCATTCCTGTTATTATATGCCAAACATATTCTTTTGTGCACATTTCACAGAATACTTTTGACAAGTAATGGTCATATTGATAAGACAATTTATGAGGCCACAATTAAAAATATTTTGGTTTGCCCAAACCCTACTCAAGGTTGAGACAGTGGGTAGGTAGGTAGGCATTTTTTTTACTTTTTTTTTTTTTTAAAGAAATTGAAGTATGGGATGTTTATAAGTCTTCATGCCTATCTGATTAAAAAAAAAACTTCTTCAAATCAGGACAATAAAAGAATTTGAGTAGGCAGCTTTTTTCTGGGTAGGTAGGGTTTGGGCAAACAAACCTATTCTTTTTTATGGCCTGACAACTTCCATACAGGATCAACTTGTTCTTAAATTTGACTCCATTTTGTCTATAGGTTATTGCAAAGATCATAACATGGTGTCAATAAAGAAAAATTCTGTGAAGATAAATGTTAACATATGAATTCACATATAAATGATTTCATCGGTATTTAACAACTTTAATGATATATTAACTGAATACATTTGAGTAAATTTACATAAATTAACAACAACAGAGTGCACATTATAGCATATACCCTTTATTCATCTCCCCATCTCAGATTCACATTTGCATTTGACAACCAAGAATATTTATTTTTCTATTTAAAAATTGATTATATGACAGTTTCTAGGCCTACAAGACAGACAAGACACTATCTTTTTTTCTATATATCTGAAAATTTACAAACTAATCGGTTCATATCTTAATAATGCTTAATACTTTGAGGAAATTAATGGATTTGCCATGAATACAGGAAAGTAATGGTTATGTTAAGAAAATGACTGTACTTATTTAAACGTCACTTCAACTTTTAAAAATATCATTTAATAATATTATGATTAACTATTAGTCTCTTCAAAAACCTTTTACACATATATTTTTCTCTTTCGAAACCTTTTAAAGATATTCTTTCACATCTTTCACAACAATAATGCAAACAAACACAATATAATTATCTGGTTATCTGAGAATCAAAAATATGAAAGTTATGTGGTATCTAACTAGGTATTTTTTAATTTCAGAAAAAATAAAATCTTGTATAGTATGGATTAATATATATCTTCGTCAGTATCAATTTTCATGGATTGATGAAAACTTGCATATTTGTGGTTATTTGATTTCGTAGTTTTGCAAATCGCTTTATACAAAGCCTATTGAAAATATATTATTCGTTTAACATTTGAATTTGTGGTTCACCTGTATCCATGAAACTCACGAAATGTGGAATCCAATGAGTAATAAAGAATCCATAGTAATTTAGCTTGAAGTATTGACACTAAGGAATCTTAATAAGTACAATCCCATTTCTGAAATTTTGTACTAGAAAAATTGTATGGGTCAAAGGAAAGCATACTGTTTAATTACATTGCAATTTTGTATGTTTCATTATGATACAATAATTACATTAGATGTATGTTTCATTATAATATTTTATTCTGATATTGGCTAACTGCACATCACGTGTTATTCCGTAAGCAGTTGCATTGCTCAATACAACTTTTCATTCATGATAACACATGCTCCAACAATAAAGTGCACAGGTGAATTAAATAATAAAATATATAAAATTCATGTTTTCATGATCATAGCTAAAAACTGTAATTATAAGTATTGAATGCTTCTTTTTGTAACTTTATAGGGTTGTAAAAGCGTTGACAGTGCGTACATTTTTAGAATGAAGCGCTTCTGTGCTTCATACAAAATGTACTTCGGTCAACGCTTTTACACCCCAATAAATTTACAAAAAGAAGCATTCAATTCTTAATTATTTTGATTGGCTAACAGCGATCTCTTGTCATTCTGAAATTAAATTAAACCTTTAAGTTACATTCATGATGACACATGCTTCCACAATAAAGTGCACAGGTAAATAAAAGAAAAACTTGATAGAAATTGTGTTTTCAGGATCCTAGCAAAAAAATGTAATTACATTTGTATAAGTATTGAATGCTTCTTTTAGTCATTTCATAGGATTGTAGAATCATTGAACGTGCTCACATTTTTAGCATGAAGTCCTTCTGCACCTCTTACAAAATGTACTTCCTTCAACGTGTTAACACTTATAATTCTATTCTTTAACAAATGCACACAGTATACAGCGGTTAATATTTATTTTGATACATTAGTGTGTTGTAATAGTTACTCAACAGTTCAATGCAGAATTTTTATCAGAAAAACAGATATTATAACAAAGTATTCCATAATAATATTTCTATGGAAATAATAACATCAGTGGATTAAGTATGATAGTCTTTTCTAACACTGACATATTTACATTCAGTTAGATCATTAGCCAAAGTGATAAAATGTAGACATTAAAAAACTCATTATCAATGAAATTTTGCTCCTATTAAAAAAACAAGACCATTTCATCCTTCCTGCTATGTGCAACTAATACCTTCAATCAAAAGATAATTAACACTTAACAAAATTGTTGACAAATGTAATCTTCATTATAAATATGGTTGAAATTCAGCCGATTTTGTCAAATTTTACTAAAATCACATATTTTGACCTTTTTTTTAGAATAAATCTTTCACAAAAATAGTTCTATTTATCTTTCTCACATGTCTTTAAGTCATCTTGAAACATATTTTGTCTTGTAACATTGAACTTTATAATCCAGGCCCTTACCGAACTTACTCCTTTAGAAAGATCATATCATAAAGAACATGTTTCCTAAGTTTCAAGTCCATTGGACTTCAACTTCATCAAAAACTTACTCGACTAAAAACTTTAACCAAAACTTTAACCTGAAGTGGGATGGACAAACGGACAAACAAACAGACGGAAAGAAGAATGGACACACAGACCAGAAAACATAATGCCCATAAATGGGGCATAAAAAGAACTAGTCTGAATGCTATAGGATGCTAAATGATCATTTCTCTAAATGGTTTAAGCTTACCAAAATAAACAAGCAAAAGATGAGAAAACAAAACAGTTTAGTGGGGAAAAAAACAAATGACCCTCTTCCTCCCATTTCCCCCTTTTAAAAAATCCTAAAACCTAAAAGGTTCACCTTTTGATTTATTTTGTTTGAACACATATTGATTGATGCAATGAGATCAAAAAGTGAAATGAAACAAAACAAAATGCTGTATTATTCATATAAAGATAATAATTGTTCATTCCTTATTATTGTGAATTGGAATAATATTATCTGTAAATACTGTGTTGATGTAATAGATAGTTCCTGATCAGTGAGAAATGAAATACATGTAACAGACAATAGGTCACAGTGCTGTCCTTTCTGTATAAATCACAACAGAGTCATGGTTTATTAAAGTGTCTGTATCATCCTGTGACCTAGGTAACCTTGGTAGTCGTTGGTTACGTAATACTGCTATAGCTGCTGCACTTTCAGTTCTCATTCGACTAGTTCTTTTTAAACTTGCTGACTGAAAATAAAACATATTCATATTCCTTATTCCTTTACATATATATATTAAACTTACATAATCAATAATAACTATCTTGTTGGTATAATTCATATTGAATTATCTCCCATTGATCACTGTCTGATTTCAATTTAATCCAGTTGAATTTCAATTAAAAGTCACTAGAACATGCATGTTAAAGAAACATATGAGAATTTTGATTATCTTAATTTTATAAATCCAATAAATCTGTGAAAAAATAATAACATCATTTAACTATAACACATTAACTAGATAATTCTTGTTAACTTTAACATAACTGCTTTGATTCTCAAGATTAATAGAATGTTACTGTATATAATGTCTGCAGGCAATTTTGTTTTCTAAATGTAACTTTTATCAAAATAAGTCAATGGGTATTATACCTCTGCCAAGAAATCTTCTGAAGACAGCGTCATAGAAACAGCTAGTGATTCTGTTTCCCCTGTTTGATCTTTGTAACCTGGATTTTCTATTCCTAAAAATATCAATATCATAAACATCTAAATACCAATATCATATGAAGACATCTTCAAATCAAATGTGTCACTAGTGGAGCAGAAACAACTGGCCTTCCAGGGCACCTGAGTTACCAATTTACATACTTTTCTAATAAAACCTTTCATGAATATTAAATTAAATCTGTAGAATAATGTAGGTGTGATGCAGCAAGCACCAACTAAAGATGATCATATATAATATTCAATGACATACAAATTATTTTAAAAAAACTTCAAAGCCATAATATATTGACTCTCTGCACACCTACACCATAATCACCATATGATTTTAGGGCAGTTATCCCTCATTTGGTCATGCATTTAACTTTTTAAAATATTCATTTTTACAAACTTGTGCCCAATATTTGCTATCAAAATCTGTTTTTTTTGTAGCAACATACCATTTATAGAATTATTGCTTGATCTCTTTATAAGCTGTGTTCCTGGTATCTCTAAAGAAGATATAACTATTGAAGGCTGTTCCTATAAAAAGAAAGCAAAGAGTATTCATAAGATTATAACAGAAGTCATTTAACAAACCTGTTTGTTATAAACAGATTCACATCATATTTCATTAAAGTCATATGAAAAGAGTGACTGTTGAAAAATATTGTTTATCCAATGCTTGAACCAATGCATGTATATATCATAAACTTAGTCTTCTGAGCAAGATTTTATCATTTTTTACGCAAATATATCGTATAATCGTCAATTTTTTTTTCTATCTGTCCGATAAGAGGTGAAAAAATGGCAGCTACCTAATTGTCGTGTTTTCAAGCCGTAGTTTACCGATTGTCATCTTATAGTAAAAAATACACAAAAAAGCATGGATATTGAGCATGTGTTTAACATGTACAATCAGATACTGTTTATTTTAAAGACAGATCCATGCGTATTGCGTTCACCAGATTTTTACGAGAAGGGTCACGCTTAGGTCACTTTGCAAACGGAAAATATGTCGTCAAATTGTTTCCTGGAAGCAAGCAATTAAAAGAAAGTAAACTTCTAAATGTGGACAAATTAAAGAATTTTCTTCAGAAATAAGTATATGTACATATTAAAGTTTTATAATGAAAACTAACCATTTAGTTATAAAAAAAACATATGCATCAATTTTTTTTAATTTGAGGTTTCATATGACTTTATGCCATCATAATTATGGTTTAACCATGCTTATGCAGTACACTGCTTTTTGTTGCCTGTTGCAATCTTACTTTTCTTTGTTCATGTCTTGATGAAGCTCTGAGAATTTTTTTTTATGTCTTTCTGGACAATGAATAATATTTTTTTTGCAGAAAAACATAACCTGTTTAACATGCAATGCATATGCACAGTCGTTGACATTGGTGAAAAAGAATTTGATTTTTTTTATTAGTTGTTAGAGTCTTATGTAGACTAAATGCGCGTCTGGCATACTAAATTATAATCCTGGTACCTGATAACTATTTGAACTAGCTGTCAGTATCTGGGAGTACTCTCAGATCTGTACTCAGTGTCTTTTTCGTTTTGGAATAAACAAGTATGCTATATCCACTCTTTGTAGTATTTCTATAGTATCCATCTGATGAGTTAATCCTTTTTCAACTGATTTTTATAGTTCATTCTTATGTTGTACTGTTATACCACTGTCGGAGTTCAGGGGGAGGGTTGGGATACAGCTAAGATATGTATAACCCTACCACATTCTGTATGTATGTGCCTGTAATTTAGTGGTTGTTGTTTGATGATGTGTTACATATTTGTTTTTTGTTCATTTTTTGTAAATAAATTTAAGGTCATTCAAAGTTTTCTCGTTTTATTTGTTTTATGTTTGTAATTTCAGGGCCTTTTATAGCTGACTATACAGTATAGGCTTTGCTCATTGTTGAAGGCCATACGGTGACCTTCAGATTTTAATTTCTGTGTCATTTAGTCATTATGGAGAGTTGTCTCATTGGCAATCACATCTTCTTTTTTATATGTTTTGATTTTGATGTAAAGTGTTTGCTGTTTATATCTGGGTGGAAAACCTTTATGCAAATGCCAAGATGAAGAACAACAAATACAGCTTTGTTCCTTTGATACATTGATTACTATTTAGGTACCAGTAATCCAAGACTGATCATCATGATGTCCTATGAACATCTCTGTGTCCCCCATATCCATTCTATTCAAATTCTGATTCAACATTAACAATCAAGAAGTGCAAAAAAGGTGAAAGTACAATGTTTGATAGTTCCAACAACTTATAGAAATAAATCCATTACATAAGTTGAGGTTATATGTTAAGAGATGATCCAACATTTTCTTTCACATGCAACATATTTTTTTCTGTAATATAGCTTTTTTGTGCTGATGTGGCATAAAGCAATCACCAATCAATCGACTATCTTTTATCTCTGACGCTTTTTGTAAATATACTTATCGTCGCTGGGCTTCTAAAATGTCGTATATGACTTTTTTGGCTAAAAATACTTTTTGACACCAATGGTCTGGGCGTGAGGAAATCTTTAGTATTACAGAATAGCATACAGTTAGACCAATCAAAATGTGTGAAATAAGACATATTACAAAATTGCTGCAATGTCATTTGTTTGTAAAGTTTGCTTCCAAAATGTTGTATGAAAACTTGAAAATCGTTGTAGAATGGCTTTGGGAAAACAATAATTGTACATTTCTTTATTTCTGTGAAAATAATTGAAGTTCTTGGAAAATCCAAAAATGTCAAAGTTTTTATTTCACTGCTATTTACAAAAATGTTCAAGTTCACACACAAGATTTTGGAAGCATGCATTTTGTAAAAATTTTCAAAGCCTGTTTGTGAGATATTGTTTTCTTGAAAATTTTGTAATTTACAACATTTTAGAAGCCCAGCGACGTTATGATAGAAAACATCAGTCAGACATTTAAGTATTCAATAACAAAGATTGATCTGAAAGATGGCCTAGGATGTTCAATCATACACATTGTGATCATACCTACAAATTTTCACAATCTTAAAACATATTCTTTCAAAGATCACTGTATCACATTTATACACTTATAACAAAATCTATCTTCAGTATTCCTAAATTACCTTTTTTGTTTTATTATTAGATCCATATTGTACAGTGTCTCCTACAAAATCTACCTTCAGTATTCCTAAATTACCTTTTTTGTTTTATTATTAGATCCATATTGTACAGTGTCTCCTACAAAATCTATTCTCCGTAATGATCCCCCATCGTCTAACTGTTCAGATTTAGATGTTCTGAAATTATAGAAAAATGATAAAGAAATAGATCTGTATGCTTACACACAAAATGGTTAAAAGTTCAATATCAAAATAATAAAACCAAATTTTTCTTTGCAATGAATTGACAAAATATACCTGTACAATTCATGTCAAGCAGATGTATTTGAATCTTTTATCCAGTTGAATAAGAGGTGATATGTGAGGTATACATCATTTAGGCAGTAACCTAATGACACCAACAAACATCTATAGGTCAGCATCAGGTCTTTCACAATAGACAAAGAGTCTAGAAGATTTGACAATTAATTTTACAGAGATAAACTTAAGCATTGTTCATCAAAACCTTATGCTCGAAAACCAAAATTATATAAAAATATAACATAAGACAAGCATTGAGAAAGTTCTGTGACCATGGTGACATGCACTTGATCATGTAGCAGGTTTAAAACTATTTTCTTTCAGACCTCAAGCAATAACTTGTTACTTTAGATATTTAAATTAACTTTTTTTAAACTAATTTCTGCATATTTTATATAATCACGAAAAAAAAATAACCCCTCCACTATAATTTCAACATTTACTGTAACAGTATTGTAAAAAAGAAAAATCAACATATATTCAATTGTATATCTTACATTAATAAGAAATGAAATCTTACCTTAAAGATTTGTCTCCTTGTAAGTTTCCAAATACTGCTTGATTCTTTGTATTCACTAAAACATATAGGTTAAACTTTAGTTAAAACTGGTAAAAGTGTACATGTTATAATGTTCCAATTTATTTCTAATAACTAAAAGTTGGAGTTGAGACAAGGGGCAGTTAAGTCCTCAAATGTTGTTGATCAATGTTTAATATAACTGGCTATATATATTCCATTAGAATCTGTAACTGGTACATACATGAGGGACTTTTTTTTTCTCATTAAGTTTGAGGATCAAAATGTCTTATACAAATATGAAATATGCATAATACAGTCAATTTCATGCACAACATAAGAAACTGAATGCCTCTTACTTGTATTTAAGACTTCCATTTCTATCAACTGCTTTTCACATAAATTTGTTACAATTCCTAATATTGTTTATATAATTATTTCTTTCATTTTTTTTCTCATGTGATATATAATAACATCTGTTTAATATGGTTTAACACATACTAGCTTCCTTCTTCCCATTTCTTAAATCAAGATATTTAATGTTATCTGATACTATGTACCCTTGACCTTTAAACAGGTGTTAATTTCTACAATATTTTATAAAGAAATACCCAAAATGTACTGAACATCAATAAAAGTAAGTACTTTTGGAATTGAATATTCAATTTGCTATATCTTTAAAGCTAGAAAAGGGACAAATTGATTTTTTACATCTAGAGATTTTTAAAGAAGTCTATAAAGTTTCAAAGAAAATTCTCAAAATACTAATTTTTGTTTACCCTCAGACTTTTTATTTTGTTTCATTGAAGTCATAAATAAAAGAACAAACAACAAATTGATTAAAAGTTTTTACATTAAACACACATTGCAAATAATGTTTGATCTCTGTTGTTTTTTTCTTCAATTCAAAACTTATTTACTCACTGGAAACTCTGCTGCAAGATTGGAAATTTTCTCCAATCATATATACCTAAAGAATAATTGCAAGCATTTGTTCCATTTTCTAATTTCAAATTAAAGTAGAGTGAAAACATAAAAACAATAGAAAATGATATGGTATGTTTCTTGAATTGCTGAGTATATCAATGTACAGTACAACCTGTAGAAGCAAACCTGCATTAAATTTCTGTATGAACTTATATTTTGCTCACTTATCAGGACATGTAATAAATATTTTAATTTCACCTGTTTGAAAAAAAAACACTTGTATAGTGCTAAAAGTGTTTTTTTTTTAAAATGTTGCCAGGTTTTAAAAAATAAGTGAAATATTGATTTCCATCTTAGCTATACTGCTACCCCCTCCCCCTTTCTAGAAAATTTAAGGGTTGCTCTGTTGGCTTGTTTTGTTGTTGAGATAAACCTTGTATATTCTTTTATTCACAACATAGTAATTGTAGTTTTATTGCAGCAGATTTGACCAGTAATTATCCATTCATTAAAAAAAAAATGTTATCATCATCAAGGATTTGTATAAATCCTTGTCTTTACTTAACAATATTTCTGATTTTCAATTTTGGGAAGCTTTACACTTATGAGAAACTTTGTGATTTTCATTATCAGATTTAATTAATGCAATTTTCACAATGCATCTTACCATATTTAGCCTGGTCTAATCTTTTCCTCCTGATACATAAACAGGTAACCAGTATAATCACCATGACAACAAGTACAGCTCCCGCTATTATACCACCAAAAACTGCTGGTGATAAAACAGAGTTGACTCCCTTTGATTGAGAGAGGCTGATTGTTGTGGCCTCTGTGGACATTTCCTCCTTGGTTGTTGTTTCAATAGGCAAAGGTGGCAAAGTGGCTAGAAATAAAATTCAACAATAAAGAACAAATTGTGATTCAGAAAGGTATTTTTAGGGTTGGTTTTTTTTAGGGGGGGGGGGGGGGGCATTAAGTATATCCTTACTGTGTATGAGAATATATAAGTATAATATAAGTATGAGAACGGACCAATTGAATATTTTCTTTTTCAGTATACTATAAATCGATGAATTTTATACATTATAAGAATATTAAAAGATTGATTTTTGAAACAGAATGCTTCTTATACAATGTTAAATTATTTTTTTTCTATAACAGTCTTAAAAAAATGTTTTTACTCTTACAGATTTGATTATAGCCTACTGGTTTTTTCTCTTTGTGGAAGGTTGTAGGGTTGCCTGCAATTGCTAACATCCACTTTATTTGAACTTTGGAGGATAGTTGTCTCATTGATAATCATACTTTTATAGTATTGTGACAGGGGAAATAACTCTAGAAACTTTTAAAGAGAACTACCTGTTGATGCTGTGTAATAAAACTGGTCTCCTAGACTGGCACCATTTACTGCCACAATAGTAATCCTAAATACATGGCTTGGTGGTAGATTCTGTAATATCACTGTAGTCAAATCTGTTTCTATTCTTTTGACCACTTCTGTAATAAATAAATTCTCATGGAATAAAAAAAAGACAAATTTTGTTATGAAATAATGAAATATAATTGGAGGAAAATTCAGAGGAAAAAAATGATTTGAGAGAGGAAACCAGTTAAATGAATAATGTTCTTGCCACATAAACACATAAGATGACAAGATAAACAGGAAGTTATTAAAATATATATAAAAAAAAATTAGTCTATACAGACATATATACTGTAAAATAAAAACTATATCAGAAACTATCCTAAAGAAGATGTTAGTTTTAAAACAATCACTCAATGAGAGTAAAACCAATGCAGCCAATTTAGTAATAAAAAGGAAAATGCTGTGATTTGCAGCTTCCTTAATTGTTGAAAAAATTGTTCATACAATAGAAGTATTTTTTGTGGTACTATATGAAAAATTAATTACATGAAGATAACATGAAGTAACTTGTCTGAAAAAGCAGACACTATCAGTTTAGAGAAATAAACGTTGGTACTATATACCAGATAGCTGTTAGAAGTATAGCTGTCAATACAAACAACATGACTGGTCCCATAATGTGACAAGAATGTGTCCATAGTACATGGATGCCCCACTCACACTAGCATTTTCTATGTTCAGTGGACAGTCAAATTTTGGTCAAAACTCTAATTTGGCATTAAAATTTGAAAGAGCATATCATAGGGAACACATGTGTACTAAGTTTCAAGTTGATTAGACTTCAACTTCATCAAAAACTACCTTGACCAAAAACTTCAACCTGAAGCAGGATATAAAAACATAATGCCCATAAGTAGGGCATAAAGAAGGTGATCATAGGTAGACTATTCAACCATATTATCATAAGAAATTTTCTGGTTATTTTACAGTATTGGCTTAGAGTTGTTATGGAAAAAGTTATCTGGAGGCTATGTTACTTGCACATTTTCTGTGAGTGGTTGGCATTAAATGTATAGCAGAATATTCTATAAGTGGCTGGCTTTGAATAGTGTCAATTCTGAAATCATAACATGCATTTATTATTGAGATTTTGAGGATTGGACAACAATGAGAGTTAATTCATGTTATTTCAGGAAAAGCTGCATACATATATATATGTATCAGATACCAGAATGAGAGCTCTTAAAATTGCGATAATAACCAAGCTGCATTTTTCACATTAATTTCTGAATTTAAAGTGCTTGCCTTCAACAACCCCAATGTTTTTTTCTCAAACAATTTTTACTAGAAATCAATACATTGGCATACAATTTCAAGATATATATTATGTATAAAGGGTACATACTATACTTGGTAATTAATCCTTTATCATAAATCATGAAACGTAATCTATATACAAACAAGTCTCCAGTTTATTTACATACAATTTTTATTCACAGTCAGTAATATCTCCTCTATATAGATTATACTAGGGTTATTAAAACACATAAAGTACTCCCCTCTTGACATCATACTATAGCCACTTCTTAGTCAAATATAATTTCTAGTACAATTCAACTGTACTTTGGTACTTTTAATTATAACAGGACCTTAAAGTTTTTAGATAGGAACTTTAGTCATCAATCTGACGGACATATGACAACACATGGTTTTTCATATTTTGGTCACTGCATTTTTTCATGATTTTGTGGTAACATTTTTCCTTATATATATTTAACATACAAATATATATGTATAAACTTAACAGAAATACTTCCTGAATAGCTGTAGGTTTAAAAATCAAAATTTTATTGATTAATATGAAGGACAAATAATGATTGACATCTATATTTTTATTTTGTTTGGTACTACATGTTTGTTTTATGTTTTTGTGGTGACAGTTTTATTAATTTTATCCAATATGTATACAAAAATAACAGAAATCACTCACAGAATACGTTTGTTTTTTAATGTTTGTAGTCTAGTCAGAAGACAGACATTGAAAGCAGTAAAATGATGAGATACTAACCTATACCGAATATAAGATGAAACTTTAATGGCTGAGTGGGCCCTTAAATATCAATTTCCATGTTCTTGGGGTTTTTTTTCATTTAAATAATTGTAGGCACCCAGAAATGTTGCTCACCAGAAGTAAAGTCCCTTTTATTGTGATCAAAATTACACTTAGTAAGTATTATCTATAAATCTAACTTTCTTAAGAAAGTAATTCTAATATCACACTTTCGGATAGTAATTCACAAATGGGTTTAAACATCCAATTAAGGTGATTGATTTCCACCTGTTTAATATGATTTACATTCTTTAAAGCAATTCTAAATTCTATTTTCAGGTCAATATAATTGATAATTATGTAATTAATATCACGATCTGTGTTAGGAGTGGTTTTATCTAATTTTCTGACATAATCTACTATTGTATAGATAGGCGCTTTAATAGGACAGTCTGATGTTATTCTATACATAACATCCCACTGAATTTGTTTGCACATGTCCTAATTAGTCAGGAACCTTCCACATTTTCACACAAAATCTTAAGAGTAAAAATACTAGTAAGTCATACACATTTCAGTAAAACTTACAATCAATTTTTTGGGGGCCCTATATGGCTTGCTGTTCTGTGTAATCCAAGGCTCTGTGTTGAAGGCCGTACTTTAATGGTTTACTTTTATACAAATTTCAACTTGGGTGGAAAGTTGTCTATTTGGCATGCATACCACATCTTTTAATATCTATATAAGGTCTATCCTAACCTGACTGGTAAAATTTTACTTCCAATTTGCAAATTAATTTATGTGATTGTCAATATACAGGATAATTACAATGTATGACCACATAAATAAACTGAATCCAGAGATTTTTCTGAAAAATATAACTTTGTACTTATAATCAATGATGATTGATTGTAATTAAATATTTTGTAACTGCATTGAGGACAGGGTATTGAGTACTTATTGTTTAATTTACTGTACTTGATTGCTAATTGTTTAAAGTGAAATGCAGTGACTAATACTACTCGCAAAGTTGTGATGAGAACAATTAACAATAATTCTATTTATGAAAAAGTGGGTGGATCAAGAAAAGGGCAGATAATTTTAATACCAGTCAAGGGTAGGGAATCAAAAACACAAAACGAGTCTGAATAAGATGTAAAGATATAAATTATGAGAAAAATAAGAAAGATACAACCATGTATGTATTTGCCTCTCATTAATTAATTATCAAATCATAAAAAAATATCAATAATGGTGCAACAAGTTCAACCCATTGAATATCAAATTGTCATCCTCCTTAGAATATTTTTTTCATGAAATATATATACATTAGCCTATTAAATTTTTAAATAAACTTACCTTCAAATTTTACATCCCATATGAAACATAATCCTTAACTTTCTGATAGGAAATATACTATGTATGGTCAATCAGTCAGATTACTTATATACAGTATTGTTAAAAACTAATTATATTTCACATATAATCATAATTCCAAGATAGATATTTATAAAACTTCACAATATAATCATCAAATAAGATTTATTCACCTATTATATAAACAAATCTCAAATGTCAGAGATCTATTTCAATCTTTATCAATACCTTTAATTAGATATCATTTTACCTGTATAATTTAAACAAGTGTGTAAGTTTAGCTGTAGGCCAGTTAAAGTTAAAATGCAGATTACTGAATAATTATGACTGATGAAGATGATATACATCAAGATTTATTTTCACATCTTTTATTCATTGTAATTAGAGATATTTCATACATGAGACTGGAAACTCCACTTATGGCCATCTAATCTTTTGAAATATCATATAGCTCTAGTCTTATTATAATAGTACTTTTTAACTTATTGACATACATTTTCTTTTTTTTTTTTCTTTTTTCTTTTATGGTTTTAAGGTTTGAATAAACAGCTGCGCCATGAGCGCATGATACGCCCGACGTCTTGTGTGGAAGTTTTATGCAATAATCATAAATAGTTTCTGAGAAAGTTTTAAGCAATAACCATATATTGTTTTTGAGACACAGCGGGACATGTGAAACCCCCAACCCTTATGTTTTTTTTTTTACAAAAAACTAAATATCACTAAAAAAAAATTTTGAATCAAAACCAAAAAGTATACAGATCTTTAGATTAATATAACAAAGAAGTGTGTAAAGTTTTAAGCAATAATCATAAATTATTTTTGAGATACGGCGCGACATGTAAAAAAACCCTCCCCTGTTTAACAAAATACGTAATAACTCCAAAATAAAGTTTTGAATCATCACCTAAAAGTATACAGATCTTTAGATTAATATAACAAAGAAGTGTGTAAAGTTTTATGCAATAATCATAAATTGTTTTTGAGATACGGCACAACATGTAAAAAAAAACCTCCCCCTTTTTTACAAAATACTCAATAACTCAAAAATAAAATTTTGAATCATCACCAAAAAGTATACAGATCTTTAGATTAATATAACAAAGACATGAATAAAGTTTTAAGCAATAATCATAAATCGTTTTTGAGATATGGTGCGACATGTAAAAAAACCCTCCCCCTTTTTTACAAAATACTCAATAACTCAAAAATAAAATTTTGAATCATTACCAAAAAGTATACAGATATTAAGATTAATATAACTAAGAAGTGTTTAAAGTTTTAAGCCATAATCAAGAATCGTTTTTGAGATACGGTGCGACATGTGAAAAAAACACCCCCCTGTTTTAGTTACAAAGTGCCGTAACTCAAAAAGTTTTAATCTTATTTTCACCAAAAAGTATACAGATCATTTGACCATCATAATAAACAACTATCTTAAGTTTCATGAAATTTGGATAAGTCGTTCTCAAGTTACGGTGCGACATGTTTACGCCGGACAGACAGACGGACAGACAGACGGACGGACACCGGACATTTGTTTACCATAATACGTCCCGTCAAAATTTTGACAGGCCTATAAAAAGGTATCTAATAGAATAAAGATTTAAAAAGAATATAGATGAAAAATTGACATGATAACAAGAAAAAGTTTAAAGTTACAGAAATAGGGTGGTGTTGGTATGGCTGATTTTTATTTTTATAATCACTTTTAAACTTTTAAACCCAGAGTCAAAAGGATTTTCTACCTTCCAAATATCATTCTTCAGCTGAAGGACGCCTACAGGTGCGGGAATTTCTCGCTACATTGAAGACCTGTTGGTGACCTTCTGCTGTTGTGTTTTTTTCAATGGTCGGGTTGTTGTCTCTTTGGCACATTCCCCATTTCCATTCTCAATTTAATTCAGTGCATAATTTCGTTTTTTCCCAACCCCAAAACAAGAGAAACTTAAAGTAATATCATCTTGAAACAATATGTTTTGGACACACAGATAGAAGAATAGAAAGACAAAGTAACAATTATAATATATGCTCTGGAAATATTTTTTCAAGAGAATACAAATGTTACAAAGCAGCTGGACACATATTTTCTAAATAACTAGTTTTTCTTATATCAATTTGAAAAACAGTAGCCAAACCAGACAATGAATCAGATTTCCATTTAACCTGAAGCTGCCTTCAAAGAAAATGTTTGCTCAAGTTAAAGATTTATCACCAATGAAAAAAGAATGCTTAAAGGTCTTATGTTTATATTAAGACCTAAATTAAAATCATACCTCCCAATGTTTAGTCCATATAATTGAAGTTGATAAATTTTTTATAACCCCCAACATTAGTCCATATTATTGTAATTTGATAAATTTTTATACCCCCCAACATAAGTCTGTATAATCATAAGTTGATAATTTTTTTTACCCCCCAACAATAGTCTATATAATCATAAGTTGGTAAATTTTTATAGCCCCCAACATAAGCCTATATATAATCGTAAGTTGATAAATTTTTATATCCACAAATTTGTTAAGACTGACTTATATATACTCCCCAAAATTAAGTCCATACAATCATTATTTAAGTTGATAAATTTTTATAGCTACAAATTTGTTAAGACTGACTATATACCCCTAAAATAAGTCCATACAATCATTATTTAAGTTGATACATTTTTATAATTACAAATTTGTTAAGACTGACTATATACTTTGGCCGTGAACCAACTATATATATATCCTGACAGTATGATTACTTATAAAACAAATTGATGTTCAAATCCTCAGGAAAATCATTCATGTCTGACACATCCTATACACATCCTCAAGTGCAAAGTCAACACATTATACACAATTTGTATTTTATGTTCTTCAATTACTTTCTTTTAAGTTTTTTTTTTCAGTCAATTTAATGTTTTCAATTTCTATTAAAATTAAAAGTTTTACCTCTGGCAATAGATTAATTTTAATCAAAATTTTTAAATTTGTCTTCAAGTTTGAAAATGATTTTTCTTACTTTTTGGAAAGAATAATTATTATTTAAAGGTTAATGCTAAACACATGTTCTTTTTGATCATTTTTACATTTGTTACATAACATGTTTATCAAAAAACTTCTCATCTGATCAATTAGATATGACACAAGTTTTATGACATAAAATACATTATTTTTGTATTTACAAGTTGTATTTCTGTCCTGCAATAAATAAGACAAACTATAAAAGCAGAATATTTCTGAAGAAATGAATGAAAATGGGAGGGATAGAAAGATGGAATAATGGAAAGATGGAGAGGCAAAAGGGTGAATGGTCAAGGGTAACACTTAATGTCACCATTGCCTTTAGCAAGGGGCAAATGAGGTCAAGGACAGACACACCATACAATCAATTTATGCATTAACTATAGTTGACCACTTGCTTATAGTATCTAAGAAACAAATTTAACCATGAAAACTTAACATTGACCAATGAACCATGAAAATGAGGCAAAGGTCTCACATACTAAATAAAGTTATGCTATTAAAAAATGTAATCATAATCAGAGAAATTATCTTTACAAAACATTTTTTTAAATTATTCACTGAATCCTGTAAATGAGGTCAAGGACAATGGACATATGACAGACAGAAACTTCATAACATAAGACATCTATATACAAAGTATGCAGTAACCTTCTAAAATATTATGCCTTCTAAAATAAAAAGCTTCACAGTAGTTAGTTGCAACCCCAGTAGCCAACGCTGGATCACTTATACCTATCGAGCTTCAGAGGTAGACTCGACAAAAATCAATGTAAGGGCAATAATTTTTATACGGAGTCCACTGATAGTTTCAGCTATGGATACATATTTGTAGATCTTGCCTTGCAGATCAGGTTTGCTGCTTATAGTTTTCTTTCATACATTAATTTCGGCAAAAATCATCTTAAAGGGCAATTACTCCTAAAGAATGTTGACACACTATCTTAAATTTTAAGTCGTGCTAAAATTTCAGTAATTTAGCACGACTTAATGATGCTAGAACGCGATATTTGCGCATTGTATTGTCAAAAAAAGCTCATATTTATGTAGAAGAAGCATTTTGCTTTCAAAAATATAGCTTAAAGATTACATTTTCACAATTTCTTAAACTGCTATATTTTGGGGCCAAAAAGGGGTCTTACTGAACCTACTCCTTTTCTATGAGCTTGTATGCAGACCTCCGCAAAACAATGAAATAAAATATCCATGAACAAACAAGTTTTCCTTTTTACACAAAAATTGGTACCAGGAAAATAAATGAATCCACAGTACATAAAAGGACAGATGGTAGATTTGAACGTTTTGAACAATTTAGCTGTGCTATATAGAAGTTTTCAAGATATTAGACAAATAAAATTGAGAATGGAAATGGGGAATGTGCCAAAGAGACAACAACCCGACCAAAGAGCAGACAACAGCAGAAGGTCACTTACAGGTCTTCAATGCAACGAGAAATTCTCGCACCTGGAGGCGTCCTTCAGTTGGCCCCTAAACAAATATATACTGGTTCTGTGATAATGAACACCATACTAAACTCCAAATTGTACACAAGAAACTAAAAGTTAAAATAATACAAGACTAACAAAGGCCAGAGGCTCCTGACTTGGGACAGGTGCAAAAATGCGGCAGGGTTAAACATGTTTGTGAGATCTCAACCCTCCCCCTATACCTCTAGCCAATGCAGAAAAGTAAACGCATAATACCTATGTTTTATAATGTAAATATTTCTAAATAGATGAATCATTAAGGTTAAATTGACTGAGACTTACCATTTCCAGACATAGTATCTTCAGTTGTTGATCTAAATACCAGAATATTGGATGATAAGTGGTCTGCACCTAAACCTTTATCCTGATACTGGATTACATAGTGCTGAATAACTCCATTTCGTTTTAGCGGGGGTGACCAAGTCAAAGTGATGCTTGTGGGTGTGGCTTGATGATTGACATTTCCAACTGTACCAGGTGCTAAGTTGCAAAGTAAAGATTCATAAGTATATATTCTAATATCTTATATTTTGTACATAAGAGTAATTCAGTTTACTACTTTAATATAGCTAAATCAAAGATGCTACTAGATGGACCATAGTTGAGAAACTGTAAGGGGTCGTGACCCCTTATGCAAGTTACAAACCTTTTAAATTACAAAGTAGTGTAAGTGTAACACAAAATTTGGTTCAGCATGACATTTTTTCCGCCGGAACAAATTTCATAGGAAATATGTTCCACTGGAATTTATATCACAAAAAATATGTTCCATCACTGTAAAATTTGTTCTGGAACTAATTTTATGACCAAATGTGAAATAAGTTCCGGAACAAACATCATAGCTTCAGGTTTAAAAAGTTCCTGTGTTATTATTTTTAAAGAACATCTACATATTTCATAGAAATCAATGAATATGTTCGGCTCAAACCTATTTTCACAGACAATAAGTACTTTTGGAACATATTGCACAGCAAAACATTTTCTTGTTACACTTTAATTATAATGCATTTGCAATTGAATGCATGACTGTAATTTTAAGATGCATATAAGAAATAAAAGCAATGGTAATGTATTATAATTAGTATTTGTGTTTTATGTGGTATTCCTCCTTTGTTTTCGTTAGCTGTCATGTTCCCGTGTGCTAGTCATACAAGAACTTAGTTCATGGCATAGTTTCATAAGAGTGTGTCTTTTTATATAATTGATCAGTCAGTGAAAACAATATAGTTAAAGATAAGTAAAAGTAAATATGTTCATCTTTAACTAAAAAAAAAAATTCTAAATGATTTTTCTTATTCTATTCTTTTCAGGCTCAAGAGTGTCATTTTGATATTTTTTATGGAGTATAGAATTAACCATTTGCTATAATCCGCAGGATCCGAATTGGATGATTTACACTTTTTACTTATTTGTATATTATTGATATTATACTTATTTTTTTAATGCACTTGAATGATAACTTTAAACTCACTAATGACAAATGCTCAGCATATAAGATCATATAAGATAACTTGTTAAACCAGTGGAACATATTTCACAGACAAGGAACTTATATCACCAGATGAGGAACAAATCTCACAAACCCAGAACGTATTTCAGCAGGTAAGGAACAAATCTCATAAACCCAGAACTTATTTCACCAGTTAAGGAACAAATTTCACCAACCCAGTATTATTTCACCAGGTAAAGTGTGGAACTTATTTTATAGAGATGGAACAAATTATATAACAAGAATGTGTCCATAGTACACGGATGCCCCACTCGCACTATAATTTTCTATGTTTAGTGGACCGTGAAATTGGAATAGATTCTCTAATTTGGCATTAAAATTAGAAAGATCTTATCAAAGGGAACATGTATACTAAGTTTCAAGTTGATTGGACTTCTACTTTATCAAAAACTACCTTGACCAAAAACTTTAACCTGAAATTTGCACTATCATTTTCTATGTTCAGTGAACCGTAAAATTGGGGTCAAAACTCTAATTTGGCATTAAAATTAGAAAGATCATATCATAGGGCACATGTATACTAAGTTTCAAGTTGATTGGACTTCAACTTCATCAAAAACTACCTTGACCAAAAACTTTAACCTGAAGAGGGACAGACGGACGGACGAACGAACGGACGAACAGACGAACGGACGCACAGACCAGAAAACATAATGCCCCTCTACTATCGTAGGTGGGGCATAAAAATCATCTGTGAAAAAAGTTCTCCCAGAATATATTTCCTGTGATATTTGTTCCACTGGAACTTTTTTCACAAGAACAAATTCTGGCTCACATAAGCATGGATGTTTTCACAGGTTGTTAATTTCACTTTTTCAATATACCAGTATTAACAATTCGCACAAGTGATAATTTCATGCATTGAATAATAAGTTTCCTCCTTAACATCAGCATTCTTGATATGTACAAACTAGTTGCTGCGCTCCATTGTTTTATAATTTGTTGGGGTATTTTGTTTTTGTGGAAAGGGGGGGGGGGGGGGGGGAGGTATGAAAAATAAATACTCATAATTGGTTGATTGGTTGATTGAAAAATTTTGTAATTAACCTGATTCATTAGTCCTGATAGTTCTCCATTCTGTATATGGCCCATCACCATTTGTTACACTGTCTGTATATATACCTAATCTTATTCTGTAGTCAGTCCAAGGTAACAGTTGTCTATTAAAGCAAAAGTATAAACAATATGATAAATACCTTTTCCGAACATTTCAATTTAATAATAAAAAAAGACCTTATCAAAACTTTGGACAGGACATGTGGGCCTATTAATCAAGTTACTGTTTCAACAAATTAAAAAATATGACAATCCCTTTGACTTTGAAGATTTTTTGTTTTGAAAATATTTTTACACTTTATTATAGGCTCAGTTGAAGTTTAGGATTTATCTATGCAGTAAATCCTTTCATAATTGCCAATGTCAAATTCAGTTTTACTACAATGGTCTTGGTGATGTGTTTTGATTTTGTTTGAAGTTGTTATGATATTATTTTTCAGGGTAATGATTGACATAGTTTATAGGAATACAATCGATGAATCCAGCATGTTTTCTTGATATCATTTGCAGCTATTATCAATAGACGTCTGAGTATGTATAATGTCAAGCTACATGCTGTCTTGACCTTGTTTTAGGGTGTGAGTCTTCAGTTAATCTTTGAATACATCACAGTTAAATTCAAAATGAAAACAGAAAAACTGCTTTAAAGCTGTGCTTTTTCTTTAATATATTAGCTAAGTAACTTTCTAGTATTTTACAAGATGTATAAGCACATGCCAAATTTTTGCATGGGATGATACACATACATACCTGATTGTCACAGAAGTCCTCGGTATATTATCTACATAGTTTGTCTCTACAGAATTTCCATCTGTATACTGTATAGTAACTCCACTTAATTCACTGTTCCATGTTCTCTTGTCTGGTAACTGTGAAAGCAATCAATTGTATAGCAAATATATAATCAAAATTTATTATTTGTATATTATCTGTATAATTTGCCTATAACAGATTTGTCTTCTTTAAATTAAGAGTTATCTCTCTTGTGGAAATATCCTTAATGCTAACATGTATCCTTGACCTTTGCCATTGACCCATACATTTACTATGATTCCAGCTCTCCTCAAGAACAATTATTGGACAAAACAAAACAAAAATTCATGACTTATGATATATACCATACTAACAAATTTAAATTTTTCTGTCATATTGTGACCATGAGCTAGGACCTCTAATCTTGAAATTAAATAGAAATAAAGTTCCACACATTTCATTTTTGGAGAAGACTGGATGAAAGATGGAACTTAAGCTGTATATATCGTGACCTCAACCTATTACCTTTATATTTGAAAACTAATCATGTCCATTCATAGGATGGGGTCTGATAAAGAATGAAGGCACGATTGGAGCTCCATGATACCTTTAGGTTTTTCACTATGTTGTGACCTTTGAATTTGAAACTAATGCCGTTCAACCACTTTTTGCTGTCACAAAGTTGAAAATGATAGTGTATCATATACCAGCTGATTAAATTAATATACATAAAAGAGTGTTAAAGACATATATACACATAACGTAACACATCAATGGTGGTGGTGGTATATCCCTTCAACATTTAGATTAAAATCTAAAACAAGAATGTGTCCCTAGTACACGAATGCCGCACTCACACTATCATTTTCTATGTTCAGTGGACCAAGGAATTGGGGTCAAAACTCTAATTTGGCATTAAAATTAAAAAGATCATATCATAGGGAACATGTGTCCTAAGTTTCAAGTTGATTGGACTTTAATTTCATCAATATCTACCTTGACCAAAAACTTTAACCTGAAGAGGGACAGACGGACTGACAAATGTACGAACAAACGAACAGACGCATAGACCAGAAAACATTATGACCATAAATGGGGCATGAAAAATATTTGTTCAACACCAACCTGAGACTACTACAACAAAGCAGTCATTGATACAACCAGAAAAAAAGAAAAATTATCAATACAAACTTTAGACTATTAAAGCAAAGTAGTCTCAGCTCCAACTATCATTGTTTTCATATAATTTCCCTTAAATAAATTATATATTTTTATTTACCTGAAATGTTACTTCAACCTCTTTATCTGATGCTTGTATACTAAATATCACTGGAGGTGCAGTGGGTGCTGAAAATATATTTTTTCATTATATCAATCTACTTTGTCCTCACATTTGTTCAAATTCAAAGCATACATTTTTTCCTAATGCTTACATCTGTATCTAAAATTTCACAGGTCTATTATCAAATCATCTTGTGTGAGTGTTTTTGCTTTTAAAATAAACTAGAGGCTCTAAAGAGCCTGTGTCGCTCACCTTGGTCTATGTGCATATTAAACAATGGACACAGATGGATTCATGACAAAATTGTGTTTTGGTGATGGTGATGTGTTTGTAGATTTTACTTTACTAAACATTCTTGCTACTTACAATTATCTCTATCTATAACAGTACTTTCTGTGGAAAATGTTATTGAAAATCTTCAAATTTTAAGAAAATTGTTAAAAATTGACTATGAAGAGCAATAACTCCTTAGGGGGTCAATTGACTATTTTGGTCATACTGACTTATTTTTAGTTCTTACTTTGCTGTACATTATTGCTGTTTACAGTTTATCTCTATCTATAATAATATTCAAGATAATAACAAAAAAACAGCAAAATTTCCTCAAAATTACCAATTCAGGGGCAGCAACCTAACAAACGATTATCCAATTCATCTGAAAATTCCAGGGCAGATAGATCGTGACCTGATCAACAATTTTACTTCCTGTCAGATTTGCTCTTAATGCTTTGGTTTTTGAGTTATAAGCCAAAAACTGCATTTTACCCCCATGTTCTATTTTTAGCCATGGCGGCCATCTTGGTTTGTTGGTCGAGTTACCGGACACATTTTTTTAACTACATACCCCAATGATGATTATGGCCAAGTTTGGTTAAATTTGGCCCAGTAGTTTCAGAGTAGAAGATTTTTCTAAAAGATAACTAAGATTTACGAAAAATGGTTAAAAATGACTATAAAGGGCAATAACTCCTAAAGTGGTCAACTGACCATTTTGGTCATGTTGACTTATTTGTAGATCTTACTTTGCTGAACATTATTGCTGTTTACTGTTTATCTCTATCTATAATAATATTCAAGATAATAACCAAAAACAGCAAAATTTCCTTAAAATTACCATTTCAGGGGCAGCAACCCAACAACGGGTTGACCGATTCATCTGAAAATTCCAGGGCAGATAGATCGTGACCTGATCAACAATTTTACTTCCTGTCAGATTTGCTCTTAATGCTTTGGTTTTTGAGTTATAAGCCAAAAACTGCATTTTACCCCCATGTTCTATTTTTAGCCATGGCGGCCATCTTGGTTTGTTGGTCGAGTTACCGGACACATTTTTTTAACTACATACCCCAATGATGATTATGGCCAAGTTTGGTTAAATTTGGCCCAGTAGTTTCAGAGTAGAAGATTTTTCTAAAAGATAACTAAGATTTACGAAAAATGGTTAAAAATGACTATAAAGGGCAATAACTCCTAAAGTGGTCAACTGACCATTTTGACTTATTTGTAGATCTTACTTTGCTGAACATTATTGCTGTTTACTGTTTATCTCTATCTATAATAATATTCAAGATAATAACCAAAAACAGCAAAATTTCCTTAAAATTACCATTTCAGGGGCAGCAACCCAACAACGGGTTGACCGATTCATCTGAAAATTTCAGGGCAGATAGATCTTGACCTGATGAACAATTTTACCAACATGTCAGATTTGCTCTAAATGCTTTGGTTTTTGAGTTATAAGCCAAAAACTGCATTTTACCCCTATGTTCTATTTTTAGCCATGGCGGCCATCTTGGTTGGTTGGAAGGGTCATCGGGCACATTTTTTAAACAAGATACCCCAATGATGATTATGGCCAAGTTTGGTTAAATTTGGCCCAGTAGTTTCAGAGGAGAAGATTTTTCTAAAAGATTACTAAGATTTACGAAAAATGGTTAAAAATTGACTATAAAGGGCAATAACTCCTAAAGTGGTCAACTGACCATTTTGGTCATGTTGACTTATTAGTAGATCTTACTTTGGTGAACATTATTGCTGTTTACAGTTTATCTCTATCTATAATAATATTCAAGATAATAACCAAAAACAGCAAAATTTCCTTAAAATTACCATTTCAGGGGCAGCAACCCAACAACGGAATGTCCGATTCATCTAAAAATTTCCGGGCAGATAGATCTTGACCTGATGAACAATTTTACCCCCATGTCAGATTTGCTCTAAATGCTTTGGTTTTTGAGTTATGAGCCAAAAAACTGCATTTTACCCCTATGTTCTATTTTTAGCCATGGCGGCCATCTTGGTTGGTTGGCCGGGTCACCGGACACATTTTTTAAACTAGATACCCCAATTATGATTATTGCAAAGTTTGGTTAAATTTGGCCCAGTAGTTTCAGAGGAGAAGATTTTTGTAAAAGTTAACACAGGACGACGACGACGGACGACAGACGCTGGACGCCAAGTGATGAGAAAAGCTCATTTTGCCTTTCTGCCAGGTGAGCTAAAAATGGACTCTGGAATCTGATGTTCAGTAGTTGTCATTTGTTGATGTGCTTCATTAGTGTTTCTTGTTTCTGGTTTTTATATAGATTAGACTGTTGGTTTTCCTGTTTGAATGGTTTAACACTAGTCATTTTGGGGGCCTTTTATAGCTTGCTGTTCGGCGTGAGCCAAGGCTCTGTGTTGAAGACCTTACTTTGACCTATAAAGGTTTACTTTTAAAAATTGTGACTTGGATGGAGAGTTGTCTCATTGGCACTCATACCACATCTTCTTATATCTAATTGGTTAATAGTTGTCTCACTGGCAATCATACTACATCTCCTTATTTATAATGGTAAATCATGCTAATATGCATATTCTAGAAAAGAACATATTTTATAACAAATCATTTTGGTAGGTTAATCAAAAATTGATGAGCCAAGATTACTGGAGAAAGCACTGGATTCTCTATTTTCTTTATTCTCAATTTTAGATGAAATAACACAACATGAGCAGGTCTTTTCAAAATTCAAAAACTAAACTGATAATACCTGCTGGAAATGTATTTGAAATAACAGCATTGCTTCTATCTCCCCAGCCAGCTTCATTTCCAATCTCCAAGACAAAAGAGTACCATCTCCATGGTGATAAGGTGGTAATATTGATAGAAAAATGTGTTGTAGTAATCTGATTTGTTGTAGAGGTAAAATTTAAATCGGTATAGTATACACGGTACTTCAAACTCTGACCATTCCATGTATTCATTGGAGGGTCCTGAAACAAATATCATATTTAGATGGAATTAATCATCTTGATGATTAAATTTCTGCCAAAAACTTGATTACTTATTCATACACCATAAAACAAGTGCAATGTAATGTTGTGCCTTTGATATGCAGTAGGGACCTCAGTGGCCAATGGTTTAAGTATTCCAACTACTGTATCACTAGCCAGTGATATGTGCACTGAACTTCAATCTTAATTGACTAGGCTTGTAAGTTTTCCTACCAAAGGTCTGTGGTTCTCTCCGATCACTTCACCTTTAAAAACTGACTGCCAAAATATTACATGTTAGTATTGAAAGTGGTGTTAAACACAAACCAATCAAACCATCAATCATCTGATATGCAGTATGTACCATTTCTACAGTATTGTTAACCTCTTTAGTTTGACCTCAATAGGGTATCCTAATCTAAGGATAGTTTCTACTCAGTTAGGGTCAATCACACAATAGGGGATTCTTTAAGAAGATAAAGTCGTTTCAGCTAAAACAAGAATGTGTCCATAGTACACGGATGCCCCCCTTGCACTATCATTTTCTATGTTCAGTGGACCGTGAAATTGGGGTCAAAATTATAATTTGGAATTATAATTAGAAAGATCATATCATAGGGAACATGTGTACTAAGTTTCAAGTTGATGTAACTTTAACTTCATCAAAAACTACCTTGACCAAAAACTTTAACCTGAACTTCGCACTATCATTTTCTATGTTCAGTGGACCATTAAATTGGGGTCGCAACTATAATTTGGCATTTAAATTAGAAAGATCTTATCATGGAGAACATGTATACTAAGTTTCAAGTTGATTGGACTTCAACTTCTTCAAAAACTACCTTGACCAAAAACTTTAACCTGAAGCGAACGGACGCACAGACGGATGAACGGAGGCACAGACAGACGGACGAACGGAGGCACAGACAGACAACGAACGGAGGCACAGACCAGAAAACATAATGCCCCTCTACTATTGTAGGTGGTATCGTAGGTGGGGCATAATAAATGAAATTTTTCTGTGTAGCAGTCTATTTTAAAGATTTTTTTCCCTACATACCTGCCATCCTACTTGAATTGCAGTTGATGATAATGTCTGTACTTTTGTGATCTGTGGAACATCACTTGGAACTGAAAAAAATATAATTCTCTTTAAATCTTAATATATCTACCCACACACCCTTCCCCTCCCCAAAAAGCTGTCACCCCAACCTCTTCCTGTCTAAGATACAAATGACAAATATATCTCTTAAAAATTACCCATCTAAAAAAACCTATATTCTGTCATGTTTTGGTAAAAATTTCACAATATGATGTTAATTCTGGTTTGTTTCCTTCCATTTGTTGCAACTGTGGACCAGTTTACCTTGACATTAATGATGGTACCAGTAAATGTTGCTACTGGTAACCCTAACTTTGTTTCATGTATGGAAATTAAGACATGGAAAACAAATAAATTTTGGACAAAAACAAACCTCTCCATATGATGTAGGGTGATACTTTTTTTTAACAAAAAACATCAAGCAGTAATTAATGTCATCAATAAGATAAATTGTCCAGGACAGGACAATGGACATCTCAATCTTCTGATTAGACTTTTAATATCATTTGATACTTTATTTGGCCTGTTTTAAATATTTTGGTTCCAGTGTCACTGATGAGTCATTTGAAGATGAAACGCACATCTGGTGCAAATACTTAATTTCAATCCTGATATCTATGATGAGTTAATTGATAAATATGATTTTTATATTATTAATTATATATCTTCATCATCTATGGTGTATAACAAAGATTATTGACTTTTTATTGTTCAGTTAATATAAGAAATACCAACCTGAAGCTGATGTTTTCACATCAATATAGCCTGATAATTCTCCCCACATATCTTCACCACTTTCTTCTGTAGCACCTCTGACCTTGAACTCATACAGAGTGAAAGGGTCAAGGTTACTTATTGTCAAGGTAACTGAGGGTTTGCTGATATCTTTATTTGTAACAAGGGACATAATTTCTAAAACATAAAACAAGCATGTAGTTATGAATTTAAAAAGTAAAAAAAAAAATATAATAATGGGAAACCTCAATCATTACAGGATGGGATTTTCAATATTAATGTAGCTAGTCATTGAATTCTTAACACAGAGTCTAAGATGTCAGAGTGTTGTTGGTGTTTGTTTCCTGTTCTCTCTTGTCAACAATCAAAAGATTTTGAAAAATTCAAAAATGTTAGGAAACCAGGTGTGTAGGTTGTCTCACAAAGGAATATCAAAATCAATCACAAGATATTTAACTAATATCAATTTAATTAGTAAATTAAGCAAAAACAGGGGAATTGCTTCAATTAAATCATCAAAGAATTTAAGAAATCAACTTTAAAATTAGTTGATCAGGTTATCATCCTTTACCTTGTACATGAGAAGAAATGTTTAAAAGACTAACTAGTGTTATCTCCCTTTAATTTTATACCATACTTTATATTTTCTTAGGTGGCAGGTACCAGTTTTGGTGTACTAGAACATGTGTCCCACTCAGTTTTGTTATAGTTAAGCATTGAGGTATATAACTGCATCATGTGGACTAAAAAAATTAATGAATGTAAATTCTAGGCTAGTGTACTACACAAGTAAGTAGTTGCATACACAGGTTGGGGATTTCCTTCACACATGGGTCCAATCAGATGTCAAAATTGTGGTCTCCTCACTTGACGGCATCCAATCAAAGTGGGGAAAATATTCATTTTTTTGTAAACAAAAATATCTTGAGATTTTGATGGTAAGGATAGGTTCGTACAAGGCTCTAATTCACTAAATATCTTTTATCTCTTGAATTTTGCCTAAAATTCTTGTTGGCTTTTAGCAGGATTCTGCGGGTGAGCATTAGATTGGTATCAGAGCATCACATTTTTTGCCTTATTTGCAATGCATTTATAAATTTTAAAATCTGCATGCTGGACTGAGACACCCTCATTTAAAGGTTTTCTATATATTTACAAAAGCACGCACATATCTTAGTTCCTTGAAACCATACATTTTATTTGTATATAAGCTTGAATGAATTTTTAAGAATGAAATTCTAAAGATTTATTGTAAAATAACTGGTTTCTGCCACCTTATCTGTCTTTTGTTTCAAATGACTTATCAGCGTTACCTCCCTTTTTCTTATACTCAGTACCTCCCCTACTTGATATTTACTGATCTGTCAATTTTTCTATATAACTTACCAGTGTTACCTCCCTTTATTTTATACCATACTTGGTATTTTCTGATCTGTCCATTTGTTTCAGCAGGAATTTCCCAATCTAATTGCACAGTTGAGCTGTTGGAAAACAATATTTTCAAGTTTCTTGGTGCTGATGGACCTGTAAAGATGAAAAAATTAAATTCTAATAAATGCAAATACTGTAGTACAAAACGAGGTTTTATTTATCAAGATATTTTGGAGCCTGCCCAAAGTAAAGAATGTTGTCGTAAGCCTGTACAAAGTAAGGAATGTTGTCTCTGGAAGTTTATTTTTTTTTATTATACTTTTACTCAGAAAAGAATCTACTATGGAAAAAAATATTTAAAAATCGATTCATTTTGCAGAGTAAGTTAAAGAAACGGAAAAAATAACATTATTTTTATTTTTACATCAATACTTTCATAACGCAGATCATATATTTCAAATCTGTTGCACTCATTTAAATCATTTCCACTTCAATATTAAAGAAGACAAACAAAATGAAAAATATATAATTTTATTTTACCCGAGTCCATAGTTTTAGCAGACAACACATTACTAAGACTTCCTTCCCCTGCTGGATTAACCCCTGACACTACAAACATATACATGGTTCCTGGAGATAAACCAACCACTTCTATCTGTACATCTGTACTGCCTGCTGTAATGGGTAATCTTTTGTAATCTACATCTATTCTAAAAGTATACAAAGGATGTATATACAACTCGTCTAAACATCAACTCAGCAATGTTAGATCTATAACTTTGCTTTTGCAATTTTTTTTGTTTTTCCCTCTCTGGGATTCCAACCCATGCTACTGAGATATCAGTCTAAATCGCCTGCACTGTAACTGGCAGGCTAGACCACACGACCACCTGGGCTTAAAAAATGAAGTTTCAGTGGCAGGGTGTTACATTTCCATGTCAGTTTTAATCTAGCATTGTTCTACAGTACATGATATATAAGGCATGAAGATGTTATTTTTACAGATCAGCTAAATTATCTAAAGTAAGAATATATATAGTAAGATTAGTCAACAATATCTTAAAAGTATTTTCATTACTAGAGAACCAAGGATTTGTCATTCACCTATGCTACATATGTTTTCTATTGACTTGCTCCCAGCACAATGTCTGAAAGTAGGAACCAGAATCACACGCTTTACCACTCAAAGTATACCGTATAGCAGGTAATTTTTGCGGGTGTAAAATTCTGCGAATATTATTGAATAAGATATATGAAATAATTTGACAGGGTATTATTTTGGCGGATTTGAAGTTTTTATCAATAGTTTGGCATGTGCACTCTTAAATTGGCAGAATTTATTTCGGCGATTTTGACTATCCACGAAAATAAGCAAAAATGTACAACGCGAAAAACAACCTGCTATAAGATATTAAACAATGTTTTTGCAAAGTACATGAAATAATTTCGATCAATGTGCACTTCAGCTAAGGCAAATAAAACACAGTGTTAAGCCCCATTCCCACTAGACCACAATCACACCACGCTCACCACGATCTTAAATTAATTCAGATCGCAGTGAGGGCGCGGTATGAGCGTCATGAAAATGTTAATTTTTGTTGGTTTCACAATGATACTACTTTCTCATTACGCTTCTACAACGATCCTGCTAAGATTATACCACGTTCTCACCACGCTCTCTTTATGATTATCATGATCTTACTACGCTCATCACCTTCTCATTACGACCTTGCCACGAGTTATCCGATTGCAACACGATCTTACCACGCTTCTACTGCGATAATAGCACGTTCTTACCACGAAATACTATTTTCATACCGCGATCTTACTACGTTCTCAGCAATAACATCAACATCTTGTTCCATATAAATACTGTTCCATTCCTTATATTTCTTATTAATACATAGATTTCTCAGAAACAACAGAGTCATGCCACAAAAATCTACCAGAACATGGTAGGAGTTGAGGCAGAGGCAGCTCTGATAGTAATGAATCCTGATCTAGCAGAGATGTCAGACTGTTCAATGCAACCTGAATCACAACCTATTGCTGGTTCATCAAGCTCAAATGACGATGTTTTAGTGAACAAAAGCAGGGATGACACAGATTTGTAAAGCATGGTTGAGCTGTTAAAAAAAAGGACAAGAGGTCCAAATTACATACAGGAATCTGATGTACAGTAGTTGTTGTTTGTTTATGTAACTTATACGTGTTTCTTGTTTCTCGTTTTTTTTTATATAGATTAGACCGTTGATTTTCCCGTTTAAATGGTTTTACGCTAGAAATTTTGGGGCCCTTTATAGCTTGTTGTTCGTATTGAGCCAAGGCTCAGTGTTGAAGGCCGTACCTTGACCAATAATGGTTTACTTTTTTAAATTGTTATTTGTATGGAGAGTTGTCTCATTGGCACTCATACCACATCTTCCTATATCTATAGACAAACAAAACCTGGAGGGCTTTTATATATTTCATGTGAAAAAGACAATGAGCATGATGGTCATAGTATGAACATAGTCAGGTCATAAGAAGAGCGTGAAGAAGACTGCATGGGCGTGCAAGAATCGTTCTATGGTCTTAAACAGGGTGGTGTAAACGTGATATAGTCGTAGTGGAAGCGTAGTTGGGTCGCCATAGGAACTTGATGTCGTAGTGAGGTTGTATTAACATCGCTGTTAGATCATAGCGCAGTATCTCCAAATAGAATCAAGCTCTCGCTACTATAGTAAAGCGACCTTTGTGATCTTACCACGACCTCACTGCGCTCTAACTATGCTTCTACTACAACCTGATTTTGCTACGACCGCACCATGATTATTTTGAACATGTTAAAAGATGGCCACGCTCATTACGATCTTGAAGACCTCACCACGACTGTAAAATGACCTTACTGCGATCTACACGATCTCACTACGATCGTCAAAATTTGCATTTTTTCACAGATCGTAGTGCAATCGTGGCCTAGTGGGACTGCGGTATTAAACATTTAACAGTATAATTGACTTACTCTTTTTTGTAATATATGATGTACTGAGATAGTGGTGTGTTTGGTTTCTGTGTTGAAGGTGACCATGTCAAGGTCACAGATGTGGAAGTGAAGGACAAAGCTCTTGTCAACACTGGTGGAATTGGAGATTCTGTAATATAATCAAATATTTATTGTCATATAAACTCTGAACAATAAGTTTGTGACAAATAATATAAACAGACACAAAATATATTTAACAAACAAAATCATAAAAACAAAAAAAAGCAAAAAAGCAAAACAATATCTATATGATATATAAATATATTTTATAAATAAATCAAGAGTCCCCTGTCCTCTGACGTTCTAATGCCTGTTTAAAATAGGACCCTAAGCTTTCTATTACTTTTGAGGTTGATGGGCAAAGAAGATATTTATTTTTTTCATTCTCTTGCCAGGACATAAAATCTGGCATAAATGTTTAATTACATTTCCTACAAAGTTATCTCTTAGTTTAGCATTTTTTTACAGTATAAATAAATTAATAATAATTGATCAACCAATATAAAGACCTGCCACTTATCCTGTAGTATGAGGATATCTACCATATGAGAGGTGTTAACCTGAATTTTAAAATTCTTTATCATATCAGGAATTACACTACCACCAGACCACAGAGCCATACATGCTTTTGAAAATGTTTGACAATTATGAATGAAACCTCATAGTGAGGAATAAAAAAACTAACCTATGATTGTAACTGTGATTGGAAATTCTGTTTTCCCAGCTAAGTTTTCTGCCACACATTTATATTCACCTAGAGTATATAACATATAAATCATGTTCATTTGAGTTGCCATTAACAGCACTAATGTTATCTAATTTGACATAAGTTTGTTTCATAACAACTTTTCTTTCTTTAATGCATATGATTTCATCTTAATAACAATATTATTATTACATAAACCACAGAAACTTCAAAATGTTGAGTTATTTTACCACATACCAAATATAAAAATTTCTATCATAATCACCACCAGTTTTATTTTCAACAAATTTTATGGTTTGTTTTAATTGTTAGGTTGCTCTACCAATGATGTTATAGGGGCACTAGATATGAGATAAAAAAAAAAACAAGAGGCTGTCACAACGACAGCAAACCGGATTTATTAACATTTATTTGTGTCCTGGCAATATCACAAGAACCATAACTGATGAACGGTGAAAGTGAAAATCGTCAATATCAAATTTGACCTCCATTTTGTCATCAGTATCAACATATTAAAATTTGAAAGAGCTTGGTTCATGAGTAAATGCAACAACATGAATGGTTACGCCATTTTTTTTATCTTTCAAGAACCATAACTCCTGAATGGGAAAAGTCAAAATAGACATTATTGAACTTGACCTCCATTTTGTCATCAGTAACAACATATTAAAATTTGAAAAGCTTTGGTTGAACAGTTCATGAGTAAATGCACGGACACAACTGGAAACACCATTTTTCAATCTTTCAAGAACAATAACTCCTGAACAGTAAAAGTTAAAATCGTCATTCTTGAACTAGACCTCCATTTTGTCATCAGTAACTACATATTAACATTTGGGAAGCTTTGGTTGAACAGTTCATGCGTAAATGCACTGACACAACTGAAAACACCATTTTTCAATGTTTCAAAAACCATAACTCCTGAATGGTAAAAGTCAAAATCGTCATTCTTGAACTTGACCTCCATTTTGTCATCAGTAACAACATATTTAAATTTGGGAAGCTTTGGTTGAACAGTTCATGCGTAAATGCACGGACACGACTGGAAACACCATTTTTCAATCTTTCAAGAACCATAACTCCTGAACGGTAAATGTCAAAATCGTCATTCTTGAACTTGACCTTCATTTTGTTGTCAGTAACAACTAATTAAAATTTTAAAAGCTTTGGATGAACGGTTCATGAGTAAATGCACGGATAACATTTGATTGCCGCCCGGCCGACCGCCCAACCGCCCAACCGACCGCCAGCCGTACATCCCCAAATCAATAACCGACATTTTTGTCACAAAAATCCAGTTAAAAACTGATTTAAAGTGAAAATAATTTGCTTTTAGCAGCCAGTTAAATGGTTTGATTTTGTCAAAATAAGCCAAGAAACAAAGATGATGAATTATTCCCTTGCAAGTAAATTAATCAATCCAATTGAATCTGTATTTTTGTGACCATCAATTGAACATATATATTTGATATATGTTTAAGTATGTCATAAATCAAATATCAGAATTAACGTCAATTTCCTTTACTAATATTGAGAAAAATTTCATAGAAACATTCATTGCCAGAATTGCTCTGATTCAGTATATAACTTAGCAATTATAACCAACCTTTATCAGAAACTTTGACATATTTAATAAAGAGTTTGTTTTGTGCTGGTATAGTCACTCTGCCATCTAGTGATGGGACTACTGCTATGTCTTGATGGAACCATTTTATAGTAGGATTTGGTATACCACTAACTGTGCAAGTTAAATCAAGTTCTTGGTTCAGATAGACAACAGGATCTCCATTTATGGCTTGTATTCTTGGCAAAACTGAAACAAAATTTAAATTATATGATGAAATAGTTTTTGTTCATAAAAGAAATGACTATAAAACACTGTAAGGAAAACAAATTACACAAATACCTATATATATTTTTATATTTTACTGGGACTATTATAGCAAGTAACATAATTACATTTTACCAGGACAAAAAAGTTTAAGTGTCCTTTTACTTTCCAAAAAATGTGGTTGAACAAAGACATTATTGGAAAAAAACCTTTAAACTTAATTGAAGAGGGCCTTTATCAGGACGTCAGGATCAAGTGTTTTTAAGCTCGGGATTTCGGGATTTCAGGATTGGGGATTTCTTTTTTAGAATTTCGGGGTTTCGGATTTAATTTTTTTTCAAATGTGGGACCTTGGGGAAAAAGTAAAATCACAAAAGTGCTAAACTCCGAGGAAAATTCAAAAAAGAAAAGTCCCCAATCAAATGGCAACATCAAAAGTTCAAACACATCAAACGAATGGATAACAACTGTCATATTCCTGACTTGGTACAGGCATTTTGGTGGATTGAACCTGGTTTTATAGCTAGCTAAACCTCTCACTTGTATGACAGTCGCATCAAATTCCATTATATTGTCAACCATGCGTAAACAAAACAAACAGACATAATAGGTAAAAATGTCAAAAATAGGGGTACAGTAGTCAACATTGTGTTATCATCTTAATCACTATTAAAACAACAAATGTAACGAAGAAGCACAAAAAGGCATACATCAAATTTAACATCCTCATTTTGCTTATATTATACGATTTTATTTATCTATGTAAAATCCACCCATAAAGGATGGAAGTTAGTACTTATACTCATGGGATTTCATGTTTTTAAGCCGAGGATTTTAGGATCAGGACCCCTCCAACCCCCCTTCTTAATTCAATTCAAATATTTTTATATAAATAATAATGTACAAAAATAGCATTCATTTATACTTTCAATGCTCACAGTTGACTAGAGAAATAAATATTAATAAATTATATCATTACAATACTGTAATGAGAAGTTAAGCAATCAAATTTATAAAAGCTACAGAAAAATAGATAATAAATACAAATTAAAGAACCTTAGTGAGCACGCTCACATACCCCACGTCCCCACATTGTCATTGGAGAAATTAAATAAGTATAAGAAAAAATATTGAATAATAATTTCCTGTCAATATACATAGTATGTCCTTATTATCTACAAAATTTCATGAAACTCTGTTGTGTGTTTTCAGAGGAGTTGAGATGACAAACTGTTGCAGAAGTACATTGAAGCAAATAAGTTCAAAGGGGCATAACTCCTAGAAAAAATATTGTATCGCAATTTCCCATCGATATGCACAACTACATAGTATGTCCTTATCATCTGAAAAGGTTTCGTGAAATTCTGTTGTGTGGTTTGAGAGGAGTTGCGATGACAAACTGTTGCAGTAGTACATTAAAGTAAATAAGTTCAAAGGGGCGTAACTCCTAGAAAAAAAATTGAATCGCAATTTCCCGTCGATATGCACATCTACATAGTATGTCCTTATTATCTACAAAGTTTCATGAAATTCTGTTGTGTGGTTTGAGAGGAGTTGCGATGACAAACTGTTGCAGTAGTACATTAAAGTAAATAAGTTCAAAGGGGCGTAACTCCTAGAAAAAAAATTGAATTGCAATTTCCCGTCGATATGCACAACTACATAGTATGTCCTTATTATCTGAAAAGGTTTCGTGAAATTCTGTTGTGTGGTTTGAGAGGAGTTGCGATGACAAACTGTTGCAGTAATACATTAAAGTAAATAAGTTCAAAGGGGCGTAACTCCTAGAAAAAAAATTGAATCGCAATTTCCCGTCGATATGCACAACTACATAGTATGTCCTTATTATCTGAAAAGGTTTCGTGAAATTCTGTTTTGTGGTTTGAGAGGAGTTGCAATGACAAGAAACAGGACTGACGGACTGACGGACGGACGGACGGACAGACGGACGGGTCAAAAACATTATACCCTCCGCAACTTCGTTGCATGGGGTATAATAATTCTAAAGAGCAATAGAAATGACATTTTATTACTCATACCATGCACACTTAACCTTCCATCCCTGGTGGCAGCTTCCAGTATGTTAGAGGCTACACAGGTGTACAATCCAACATGGCGCCATGTTACTATAGCAACATGTATTCCATGATTATCACTAGATACAATAGTGCCTGGTGGAAGCAGGTTAGTACCCTGAAAAATAAACCAGAATTCTTAGATTTGTTCTTATTGACAAATAGAGATAAGGTCTAATGACATGTTTACAGATTGTCATACAGTAAAACATGCCCGCATGTCAAGCCTGATAACATGCCCACATGTCAAGCCTGATAACAATTTTCAGGAAGCTCTTATGTATAGGTCCTCAGAATAATTTGATGAGACAGACATACAGACAACCATACAGATGGACAAACAGAGGTAAATCAGAATACCCTCCATCCTTCAGAGCAGGGATATATATATTTTTAAGACAGTAATCCAAACTGTTTAGTTTTTTAAAATTATTCTAAAGTATAAAGCAACTTCAAAATGAAATTTTTCATGGTAGTCATATATAGACAGATATAAATTTCAAATTCTATATACCCCAAAAATTCCATCAAGAGGTATAAATTAGGGATGTCAACTCTGTGAAGATTTACTATTCGAGTATTCGTCGGATTTACCAAGCGAAACTAGAGTACTCGCTCGGTAACACATTTACAAAATGGAAACACAAAATTATACCCATTTTATGTATTGTGGGTCTTTATCTTATGATCATAAAACCCTCATCATTATTACTTCACACAAAATAAACCAAGGAATCTTATACCATACATGTGATTCTTCCGGCGGGAGTCAAAGTCTCCAGCTTTTCAGACCCTCTTCCGTCCCTCCCGTTAAAATTTGAAATCTTTCGCTTTTTGAAAATGTCAACCTCGAAAATTTCAGTAGACATTGTTTACAAATTTGGCAAAATTTTATTACAGACAGACAAAAAGTCAGAGAAACTCGAAATTGATATGGGTTAAGTTCGAGAAAACCGGAAGTCACTATTTCCTGTTTTGATTTTGTTTCAAAGGTAAAAATGCAATTAGCGTCCTGTAATCAACGAAGGTGTTAAGGATGTACACCTCTGAGTAGCCAAAAATTTGTAGAATTAAACTTTTTTTCTTAACTTGATTTTTGGGTTTATAAGACTGTAACAAAATAATTGGTGAAGAAAAAATCATATGGTGGTGCACTTCTTTTTTTGCTACGGCCCTTTGAAAATGCCCAATTTTGATGATTTTCCCATTCTTCATTGATTTTTACCTATTTTTGGGCTATAATCGTGAAAAAAATTAGAGTTCCACAATTAAACTTTTTTTCATACTTTTTACAAAGATGAATCTGAATAAATTTTACTTAAAAAAACTATAGGTAGGTGTTAATATAAGAAAGTTTTATCATATTTTGAAGCTTTTTTGTGTAAAATTTACCAAGCTGTCAATTTTGTATTTTTGTGATTTTTCTCAGTTTTAAGAACAAAGTGCATATTATTTCAATTTTTTTGTTATAAATGATTGAAAAAAATACATATCTAAGAAATTTGAAAACACCAAAATGATATTGATGTACATGATTCTTGTAAAATCATTTTTTGTATCCCTCACCCATTTCCTCAAAATTTTGGCTAAAAATACAGACTTGATTGGTCGTAAAATTTGAAAACTGGCTTACTCAAAAACCATTCATTGTAAATACACAATTTTTTGACAGGGTTATGTTTGATTATAATATTTTTAAAATTCATTGATATTTTCCACTTGTATCACATGTTTTGGAAATAGTTCAAGAACGAGATTTCAACGGGACTGAACGAGTTTAAGACACATACCAGGATGATTAAAAGTGAAATACTGACAACAGATTAGTCGTTTAAACAACGACTTAACGACTTTATGCTTTAATTAATTTGATGCTGTTGATAACAATTCTGCAAGGATCAGTTACTGAATCTCAGAGACAAATGAAATCAACTCAAATATGATATTTATGTAACCAATGGAATACCAATATGAGTATGTTAGCCTTGGACAACTCTATATGTTATCACCAAATACTCAAGCAGCAAATTAAAGAAGACCAATTATCTAACCAAATTCAACTCTGCCTGGAGATCTGAGTTCAAATGGTGCAAGTCCAGTGCCTAAGGTCAAGACCATGCTTACTACACTTCATGCAAAGCTGACTATGGTGGCCCTAATGACTTGACCAAATACGGAGACAGCTACCCAACAGAAAAGCAACTACAAATGTTTATCATTTCAACAACTTCTGTTACTAGCATGATTAGTAGTGGTACCAAAAGTTGACAATGTAGCTTAAGCAGAGGTACCTTTTGCCAACTATGTATCATGGCTATTCACTTACTCTTGAACATGTTGAACTATACAAAGTAATAAATATTTGAAAACCCCTTATCTTCTATTTTTTCAAGTAAAAATGGCTATGCAGGTGTTGAAAGGTATGGAATCATTGCTTTGTTAACAAAAAAGAAGATGTAAACAGTTTGAACACACACAAAAATATATCGCATGCGTCGATTAAAGGTCAATTAAAAATCTCCAGTTATGAAGCCCAAACTCCAGCTACAAATTTCCAAATCTCCAGTGGTGGCTTGACAACTCTGTCACATGTCTGTTATACCATAATTAATGGCTCATTAATTTACTGCATGTACTAGTTATCTAAACTGGCAATAATCTAATCAAGTAACAAATCAATATCTATAGAAAAATGACTACTCAAACAACAGTATTTAGCAACCATAGAAAAACACTTAATGACAAACAAAAGGGTGACGATTAGAACTTACTGATCAATGCCTTTGATCATCTTCTGAGGGTCTACACAGGGTGCAACCGTTTCTTCTAATTTAAAAATATTACCTTGTAATTTTGTTCTGGGACGATGTGATTTCTCAACTTGATTAGTTAACTTATAGTCCTGCTGATTAAAATATGATTAGCTTAAAGTGTAAGACTTGGAAAGGTGCTCCTGTTCATAGCCTACCTATGTTTGGAGGAATTTAAAATGACAGTTAAATGCAAACATTTGAATCGTTTATTAAATTTTATTTATTTTGATGAAATTTTATTTCTAAGGAGAAGCTCTCAATAATAATTTTTTAATGTTTACGTTTAATAAAGCAACAACATTCTAACATGAAACAAATTAGTCGAGTATCATTTTGGTAATCGATACTTGGTACCACCGAGCGATACTGGAGTACTCGAGTACTCGTTGACATCCCTAGTATAAATACTAAAAAATCCAAACCTCTTCAAAACTTCCTTGAATTATTAGTAATAAATCACTCATATTGTTAAATCTTACATTAAACAGCCAAGAAACTGTTGGAGTTGGATGACCTCTGACCTCACAAGCCATGACTACAGACTGGCCCATGGTTACAGTTGTGTTCAATGGTGACTTGACAAACTCTGGTTTCACTGCAACAATAAAACTAAAAAATTCAGACAAAAAAGCTAGCAATAGATGGGACTTCTTGAGCATCTGAAATCAACATTAGTTTTTGATGGGGCTTGTATTGTTTGATTTTTTTTTTTAATAGTGTTTTGAAGGAATGCCCTACCTGCATGGGATGATCTAGATCAACTCCAAGATGTTTTTAAATTCACTGTAATAATGATGTATAGCACAAATTCAAATCAACTAATACTATTTCTTGTCTAAATTTTAAATGAGCATCCAAAAGTGGAAAAATAATCAACTTATTGATGGTGGCCGCGTATTGTTAGAAGTAGAAATAGAAGTAGAAGAAGTAGACCTAGATGTCTTCTCCTCTTTTAAAGTTTTGGTCATAGCATTGTCTGTTTTCTTGAAATTTTGTTTAGATTGTCTAGTTTGTCTTCCAGAACTTTTTTTTATGATACTGCTTTATATTTACATTAAAACAGCTGTTGTAAATGTTACTTAAATTTCCAACTATGGTACAAGCATCATAACAATAATCACACCTTCTGAAATCTAGCCCAACATGTGGAAAATACTACCTCTGTATGATAAAGGTACCTGGAACATGATACATCTGATAGTCACAGATGCCCAATTTCAAAATTATGAAATTAAATGAACAGAAAATAGTGCCAGAATGTAAAAGATTTTCAAATGTAACTTCCTTTAGCTACAGCATCTTTGCTGATGTAAGTATTTCTAGATTTTCAGTTCAAACCCAAGAATAAATTTTTCAAACTTAGCATTTTTCATTTCTAATTTAACTTTTTATTTAATATCAGCCCAAGGGGTTGAGGTTGTGAATAAAAAAAAATAATGCATTGATGCACTATTCACAAGTGATAATATCACTCTAAGAGTTGGTATCCCTAGAAATTACATACCAAATTATATCTGGAAAATCCCTTACAATGAGAGGACAAAAATAAAGTAGAAATATTGATTGATACATACTGTTAACTGTGACAGTTGCCTTACTAAAAATAGCACCAGCCATATTGAATGCATGACAGGTATAAATTCCAGCATCCGTAAGATCGACTTTCTTCACAATAAGATCAGATGACCCAATATGAATCCTGTCACTTGAAATAATATCTTTACCGTCTGAAAAAGTTACAATCAATAGATGAATTACATTGTCTTAAAGAGATATTTGAAATATAAATATAGATTCTTACATTGATACCAGTGGATTATCGGATTTATCCAATCAAGATGGTAAAATTTATAATTTAACTATCGAGATTGGATAAATCCAATAATCCACGAGTAACTATGTAAGAATCTGTTTCTCTAATGATAAAAATACATTTTCTTTTTTTGTAGAAGGGGAAATCCTCTTTTATGTGCCTTTCACATTGCACGAAGTTGTCAATTTCATTAACACCTGTTAGCATATTTTGATTCATCCAGTTAGCTAAAAAGGTCATGAACCTTAAAATCATCCAATGATCTTTTGAGATCACCAGCAACCACACGTTGATTAAATTTTTTTTATACAATGGGTTCGGAAAGGGATAAATTTCCATAGAATTAGAGAAATAGTGTTCTATAGCCTTTTGGTGTGAAATGTATAAATTTTTGTCAGTTTTATGTATGATTCTTCACATCATCGAACTGTGTTATCATTATACCATCAATAAAATTCAAAATCCCTAATAGAGTGCACCAAATTAGTTCAACTTTTTAGAAGCAAAAGTTAGAATTCTAGCATTTTACACCTTTTCTTTAAAATTCAACAATATGAAATTTGTAGATATGCCACTAATCACAGGTATTTACTAAGAATCTTAGAAAACTAACCTTTTAACCACTGAATAGTTGGTTTGGGATCTCCGTTTACATAGCAAGGTAGTACCAAATCATGGTCTGATACAACTGTGACTGATTCAGTAAAATCTACTATAACTGGTGGTACTGAAACAAAGCAGGGAACAAAAGATAAATATTGACCATTGAATAGATATAAGAAGATGTGGTATGAGTGCCAATGAGACAACTCTCCATCCAAGTCACAATAAGTAAAGGTAAACCATTTTAGGTCAAAGTAGGGCCTTCAACACAGAGCCTTGGCTCACACTGAACAGCAAACTATAAAAGGCCCCCAAAATGGCTAGTGTAAACCCTTTCAAACATGAAAACCAACAGTTTAAAAAAAAAATGTGAAATGAGAAACACTTATGAACCAGATCAACTAACGACAACAACTGAACAACAAGTTCCTGACTTAGAACAGGTGCAAACAAATGCAGCGGGGTTCAAATATTTTAACAGGTGCCAACCTACACCCTAACATAAAGTAGTGGTGTAACATTACAATATAGAAAGACACACTATGAAATATCAACTCCTGTTCTTGCTATTGTAAACATATCTTAAAACTAGAGGCTCTAAAGAGCCTGTGTCGCTCACCTTGGTCTATGTGAATATTAAACAAAGGAAGCAGATGGATTCATGACAAAATTGTGTTTTGGTGAAGGTGATGTGTTTGTACATCTTACTTTACAGAACATTCTTGCTGCTTACTATTATCTCTATCTATAATGAACTTGGCCCTGTAGTTTCAGTGGAAAATGTTAGTAAAAATTTACAAATTTTATGAAAATTGTCAAAAATTGACTATAAAGAACAATAACTCCTAAGGGGGTCAATTGACCATTTTGGTCATGTTGACTTAATTTTAGGTCTTACTTTGCTGTACATAATTGCTGTTTACAGTTTATCTCTATCTATAAAAAATATTCAAGATAATAACAAAAATAGCCAAATTTCCTTAAAATTACCAATTCAGGGGCAGCAACCCAACAGCAGGTTGTCCGATTCATCTGAAAATTTCAGGGCAGTTAGATCTTGATCTGATACACAATTTTACCCCTGTCAGATTTGCTATAAATGCTTTGGTTTTTGAGTTATAAGCCAAAAACTGCATTTTACCCCTATGTTCTATTTTTAGCCATGGCGGCCATTTTGGTTGGTTGGTCGGGTCACTGGACACAATTTTTAAACTAGATACCCCAAGATGATTGTGGCCAAGTTTGGATTAATTTGGCCCAGTAATTTCAGATGAGAAGATTTTTGTAAAAGATTACTAAGATTTACGAAAAATTGTTAAAAATTGACTATAAAGGGCAATAACTCCTAAAGGGGTCAACTGACCATTTCCGTCATGTTGACTTGTTTGTAAATCTTACTTTGCTGAACATTAATGCAGTTTACAGTTTATCTCTATCTATAACAATATTCAAGATAATAACCAAAAACAGCAAAATTTCCTTAAAATTACCAATTCAGGGGCAGCAACCCAACAACGGGTTGTACGATTCATCTGAAAATTTCAGGGCAGATAGATCTTGACCTAATTAACAATTTTACCACTTGCTCTAAATGCTTTGGTTTTTGAGTTATAAGCCAAAAACTGCTTTTACCCCTATGTTCTATTTTTAGCCATGGCGGCCATCTTGGTTGGTTGGCCGGGTCACCAGACACATTTTTTAAACTAGATACCCCAATAATGATTGTGGCCAAGTTTGGTTTCATTTGGCCCAGTAGTTTCAGAGGAGAAGATTTTTGTAAAAGTTAACAGACGACGACAGATGCAAAATGATGAGAAAAAAAAACACTTAAAAATCTTGAGGGAGACTATGTTAAAGGAGCATTATTTCTCACAAAGATGAGAACATCCATCAAGCAAATTGAAAATAACCTCTCAATAACCTCTGAAAGGACCAACCCAAAGTTTTTCAGAAAAGGGGTTCTCTATCGGCATTTCAAAGTATAGATTAACAGGTTTTCTACACACTGATGTAAAATATCAGCCACGAGCCACAATGTGAATGCGATTCTCTTTGGAAAGTGAGTGCAGACAAAAATTAATTATATGATACAAGTAGAACATAAAATTGAAAATGAAAATGTGTCAACAATGTAAATTCAATACATGTATTTCTTACCTAGAACTTTCAAATAAGCAGTAGATTCAGCTTCACCATATACATTTGTAGCTCTACATGTATAAAGTCCTTCTCTTATCTTATTTACATTTGCCATGTGAAGTTCCTGGTTCTGGTTCCTGTAAATTACATGCAAATTTTAACAAAACTACAGGTTCTTTTATAAGATAGTAGAAACAAGGAATCTTCTTTGAAATTAAGGGTGAGAAGTACCAAAACAACTTTCTATCTATTAAAGTATAGATTAACTAGAAAATGTATTCCCTGCTTGGGCTACTTTTTTGCCTTGTTCAGTGAACCATTAATTAAATAGTTGGGAAACAGTAAATTAAATTTTGTATACAATTGAAAAATTAAAATCATGATAAAAACGTGCACTATAAGTTTCATGATGATGGGACCACAAATGTAGGGTAAACTACTTTAACCAGAAACTCTAACCTGAAATGCACTGACTTTCCACTACCATATTTCAATGATCAGTTAATCGCGAAATCAGGGTAAAAATCATTACTTGACATCAATTTAAAAAGATTTAAACTGATACTGGATGGAAGGAATATTAGGCAGATGGCGCACAGACAAAAAAAATATAATGCCCCACGCTATTATAGGCAGGACATAAAAACATGATCTGATGAATGTAGAAAAAAATTCACAATGGATAAAATGATATATGAGAATAAAAATAAAACTTTTTTTTTTTCAAAGATACATCTCAGAATAAATAGCCTTACATCAATTCTTAGGTACAATTATTAAACTCATAATAGAAAAGAAAGGATATGAGGTATCCATCCATAACACAAAATCAGTACATGTAGAGCAAAATAAACAACAAAAGCAAAATATCAGCACTCTTATTGCTTTAAATGTGTCCATTCTCACTATAATTGTGTATCAGACTCTTGCTTGTGTGTTTTCTTTAATATGTGTGTCAAAAAACTGACCTTAAAATTAATGTATCATCAGGTAGGACCATAAGTCCATCTAAAAACCAGGTAATCTGTGGGAAGGGATCTCCTCCAACCATGCATGTCATCTGAGTGCCTTCTCCTGTAACCACAGAGGTGGAAACTGGAGGATCTAAAAACACTGGACCACCTATAGAGCAAATTCAAAATATAATCACTTTGAGGATACAGTGTATAAAATTTGCTCACTGTCTTAAAAATTGAAGATTTTTTAAAATGAAAACATTTGACCTCTTAAACATACTGGGTTTAAATTTCATTATCAACAATGTATCCATATATATGAACGAGTAAAGTCTGATTGATCTCAGACAACATACCATCTTTTAAATTACATATTTAATGACCTTATCATACCTCCAATCTGCAAGTCTGCTGACTTTGAGGTTCTAGATGTTGGAATAGCATAATTATTTGATGCTACACAAAAATATCTGCCTTCATCCTGCTTCTGTATATCTGTAAAGAATAGATTCCAGATTCCAACCATAGGATCAACAATGTAAACAGCTTGTTCCCCTGTCCTGTAATAAACAGTTACCAGCCATTAAATCTTAGGTATTGTCCAAGCTTGATAAACTTGTTTGAATTATCTCCCCTTAAACATGTAAAATTTATTAAAAATTAGCTAAAATCTAATATAAAAATGCAAGTAAACTTTCATTGCTTTTATAAAAATGAAAACTGCTCTCTTATAGTACATTAGTTGTTCTCCATGAATAAATACTTACATCAAGATGCATTATCTCAAGAAATAATAAAGAGCAATAAGGTTTTTACCTGTATTTCATTGGTTGGTTGTTTTTGTACCATGATACATTAGCTGGAGGAAAGCTGATTGGTGGAGAGCAATGAAGAACAACTGGTTGTCCTGCTGTGATATACAAAGATTCTGGTTCTTCTTGGAATAAAAGGTCAATATCTGTAAAAAAAAAAATATATAAAAAAAATAAAATTAGAAAATGTCATAAATTTTCACCATTTTACAGCATGATATTTTAATGGGAATTTACAATCATAAGGAGCTCTCATAAGTTAATAGGAAAATAATCATTGCAGGGCTTTCCATTGAAATTGAAGTAGAAGGCTCAATTAAAATTATAGGCGGCTGTAACATGCGTTCGGCGAAGCGGCCCCCAGAAGCTCTGACATAAATAGAGCAAAATCCTGCATTCTCGCAATCTCCTGGCACCTAATTTCATCTTTCAAATGACCATTATTTATGTATGAAATTAAAGAAAGAAAAAAAAATCAAAGAAATTTCATTTTTTTTTATGTTAGTTTTTTATTTTCATTACCTTATGCTTAAAATTTATTTACTTTTAAAGGAGTTTTATTTAAATAATCATCTGGTTTGTTAGAAATCTTGATCGATTTATTTTGCATAACTACGTGCATTTGTAAACAAATGACCCCCCTTTTCTCTCTAAAGACTGTTACGCATATTTAAATCATAATTATTTCTCAAGCATTGACAGAAAATTGATATATCCTCTGATTTTCCTTTTTTTTTTTGTAAACTGTTCAATAAGTAGGATACATAAATCATTAGGAAATGTTATTCATTTGAGGTCGAGTCGACATATTCTACTTTCGTTTTTGACCTTGATTCTCTGAACACCACGTGGGCTTTGAAAAATGAACTTCAAAAGATACTGTTTTCCAGATTCTGAACAATATGATCTACTACACTTTCTTTAATTTGACTAATAATATTCCATAACATAAGATTGTCATTCTATCTGATTGTCTTCACGTTTCAAAAGCCAAAAAAAAAGCCAACGAGTTAATGACCATCGGAACGTCTCTATTGTTATCGTTCAATGACCACCGGAACGTCTCTCTTGTTATCTTTGAAAAGAAACGATGCATTCTGACTTTAAATAGACAACCAATCAGTGACCTGAACTCATGTGAACTATATTTAGCCCAAGGTAAACACTGACTTTTCATCCTTGTTTATCGTGACCGCGACTTTGCGACAATACCTCTCTCGGCTGCCTGTAAACATTTGAAAAAGATATTTTTTTCTTTTTGAATTTATATTTTTGTCAGTGAAGTAGCCGGCACTTGAAGCCACCGTAAGCGGCGGATTTCCGCCGGCTACCGGCTTCAATGGAAAGCCCTGACATTGTACAGACTGTAGCGAAGGAAATGAATACCCAAGTTAATGTACTTACATGATACTTGAACAAATACATCCTGAGTTCTGACGTGACCAAGATAGTTGCTGCCTTCACAGAAATAGTAACCCTGGTCTTCTTGGATCAGTAGCACAAACTCTAAACTACCATTAGTTAAGACTCTCACTCTGGAGTCAGGAACAATAACATCTTGGAGTTTGTACCATGTGATTAAGGGTTTAGGGAAACCACCTATTGCACAGTTGAGAACCAATGGAAAACCCTCTGGTGCCATCACTGAAGAATTCTGGGAAATATCTACATCAATGTATGGTTTTGTTTCTATAGCTGAAAGAAGTAACCTCTATAATTACATACCAAGCAGAAACAAAAGAAACTGTTAAATTAAACAGACTCTTAACAACTGTAAATGAGTCAATCAAGAATGCTACAGAGAATTGGTTTTCAGTACGGTATCTGTAAAGTATGCCAAAACTTCAATTGTGCACATCTTCACAATATAAACAAACATTAAAGAAAATCTAAAGAATCTATACATCAATTTAAAAGATAATTAACTACACAAAGCAGATACCCTATTTTCCCAAGTTGCTCAAGATTTACTATTCTATCACCCAGATAACCCAAAACCTGCCAAAAATGAAAATAATTGCTGTAAAATGTATCTCAGCTTAACTGATCTATTCTTACCAGATATTTTAACCTGTACCACTAAACTCTTTACTTGTATTCCTTGGGCTGTGTTAACTGCTACACAGGAATATAATCCAGTCTCCCTAGGTTTAGAATCTAATATAAGTTTCATGTAGTACTGTCCAATCATGTCATATGAATGTGTTCCAAATCTTGCTTTAAACTGTGAACCAGAGGTGACTGGCTGTCCATCTTTCTCCCAATAAACTTGAGGGGGTGGGGCACTTTCCCCGGTAACACATTCAAGTACGGCAGCTTCTCCTTCTGTAACTGTTACTTGTGAAGGGTTATTTACAAATGGTCTTATATCTTCAATAAAAACATTTAATTTTATTTTGAACATCATTTAATGTGATCTGTAAACACTGTGTTTACTCATCCCCGACTTCATTTGGCACAATATGGGAGATAACCCTGACCTTATTTGGCAAAATATGGGAGATAACCCTGACCTTATTTGGCACAATATGGGAAATAACCCTGACCTTATTTGGCACAATATGGGATATAACCCTGACCTTACTTGGCACAATATGGGAGATAACCCTGACCTTATTTGGCATCATATTGGAAATAACCCTGACCTTATTTGGCACAATATGGGAGATAACCCTGATCTTATTTGGCACAATATGGGAGATAACTCTATCTACATCCATAAAATTAACAATACCAACTGTTCTGGTAATGCTCAAAAATTATTTCATGCATTTGTTATGGAACTTATTCAGTAACAGCTTCATTTTAATTCCATTTACAGCATCGTAGAAATTTTAAATTTATATTGAGTCTGATGGATAGTTGTCTCATTGGCAATCATACCACATTTTCTTATTTTATACTAAATTACAGTATAATTAAGTTAATTTCTTTTAATTTTTTTTAACTTATATCTCTAATAATCCTGATATTTATAATAGAACAAGAATGTGTCAATAGTACATATTCTATGTTTCAGTGGTCCTTGATATTGGGGTTAAAATTTTAATTTGGCATTAATATTAAAAAGATCATATCATAGGGAACATGTGTCCTAATTTTCAAGTTGATTGGACTTGTCCAAAAACTCAAACCTAAAGCATGAGAGACAGACGAACTGACGAACAAACGCACAGACAGAAAAACAGACATAGAGACCTAAAATCATAATGCAACTCTACTATTGTAGGTGGGGCAAAAAAAAAAACTTCTCCAGTCTGTTTAAATTATCTTACATGCTTGGATGAGGACTGCTGATGACAATATGGAGGTCTCTGAATGGTTACTGCTGGTCACATGACAACTGTAGTTACCAAGTTTACTTTGCTGTACATCAACTATCAATAGAGAATGGTTGGAAAATACAGAGGCTGTCAACTGGGTCCCATTGTGGTACCAAGTATATGTAAGGGTACCAGGTTGGTCTGTTACAGCTTCACAATTTAGTACTACATTGTGTCCAAATACAACAGCTTGACTTAGTGGCATTTGAGTGAATTCTGAAAACAAATCAATGGGTTATATCACAAGAAAAAGCATTTGCCATACATCTAATTCAAAATCTAGATTGTTTCTTTTAAACTGTTTCCATACCAAAATACTGTGCACCGTAAACCATTCTGGTAATTCTATTTAAGGAATGACTGTAATATTTTTTCTGTCTATGAAAACGTAGCGGGTTATTTAACAGTGTGCACCTCATTTTTTATGTTATTTCAAATAGACAGAAAAAATATTACAGTCATTTCTTATAATTTAATTTCAAATTCCATTTTAAACCGTAGAAAACCATGAAAAAACGTTGATAACGTCACGGTCACATGACTAAATTATGTCTATGGGCTGATAACAAAATAACCTCATCCAATCAGAGGACGATTTACATCCAAAATTAAATTACATTTTAATACCACAGACTGTCACCTGAAAATAAATGACTGGTTGCAAAACACAGTAAGGTTTACAAATACGATACTCCTATCAAATGAACAAACGTATTTTGACATTAAAGCAAGCAAGAGCGCACCTATAAGTTTTTATATCAGCAACATTTAATTAATAAAAAAATATTAATCATGTTGGTACAGGTTAAACAGGTAATAAGACATAGATTTAAGCCATCAGAGGGCAGTAAATTTCTGCATTCGTAAATGAAGTCTGTCAACCATTAGTGGACCAAAATCTCAGTGCAAAAGGGTTCACAATTAAACATCCAATTAAATGTTACATTTGAGGAATGCTTAATCAAATTAAATTAATTTTCAATACAAAAGTCAAGAAATACTGTTTTATGAATATTCAGTGGCAAATGATACGTAAATTTTATTTTTTAAGAGGAAAACACATTAATGTGATTTAGATATGAACCTTGCTTTATACTAGACAGACATGCTCAGCAAAAATTGTTCATGACCTTTCACACATTTAAGTCTTAGACTAGCTCATTTTCAAAAAAAAACACCATTTATATAATAATTGTAAGAAGATATTTTTTTAATGTACAAACCAATAAATGCTGCTACAGGTACCACTAATAAAAGGCAGATAGTAGTTGTATCATGGTACCACATTGTCAGTATTAATTTGATCCTGAAAAAAATAAAATCATAGTATTATAGTCATTTGTATGTGTCATTTTTCTTTTATTAATGAAATCATTACTATAGGTATCTGGCGTACAAAATTATAATCCTGGTACCTTTGATAACTATTAAAAACAACTAATTATCCCTCATCTTTACTGTAAAATGAAAATTTGTACTAGTTTTTAACAAAAACAGTAATTCCTTTTTTCCCATGTAAAATAAAAAAAGCTTATTGGAGATGTAACTACTGGAAATTGGTATTTTCAAGATTAAAAATTATGACAACAAAAAAACAAAGGCTGGTCAGTTTTTAGATTTTTTCTAATTTCAAAGCTTTGTTTACAATTGATATATCAATGTCAACTATCATCATTCTAATATTGAAATAATTTATTGAAACAGATCTAAAAGTGTTACTTTAATTATTGAAACTTTATCAAAATTGAATCCTCTTATCAAATTTTAATAAACCTAATCCCTCCCATAATAAAGTAGATCAAGAGAAAAATTCATAAATCTTTCAATTTATCTCAGAAATTCGTCACAAGGTAAAACCTGACCAGTGGCATTACAATAACCAAGTTCTAATAATTCATGCTAAGATATTTAATTCAAATAAGTAAAAACCTAATTTGATATGAACTTTGAAATATGTCAACCTAGTTAATGGACCAAAGAACTGCTAATCTTTAATTTAAATTTTGTTGCTTAATGATATTGTGATCCAGACTTTTTGATTCTTCGTTGATCAACGCAAAACAGAGGAAAACTGAATATCAGAATGGACATTCAGTGTGCTAATGGACATTCAAAGTTGGAAGAAGTATTCTGTAATATTATTTATCACTGTTTTGTATATTTTGCCTTTAATCTATTCTAGTGATAATTTTAATATCATGCTGTACGCTTGAAATAGGAAATCGTTGCCAGAAACTAAGGGGCACATGCCTTTGTTAATGTAAATATTAACTAAATCGTAGGCAAAATAGTCAACAAACTTAAGGATGTTTCTGAGTCACATCTAATCTCAAGGGTATTGCGCTTCGATGATAGAAAAAACCATCAACATTTGTAATGAGCTATTTTAAAGTTTTTACTTTAATTTTATTTTCAAACTACTGTAAAAAATTCAAATTTTGGGGGATATCTTAGTCCAAATAATTATGAATTCAGGCAAGGCTACTTTAATTTTTTTCTGGGACTCCTTAAATTAAAATAGTCTTTGCCAGATGTCATAATTAGTCGGACTAGGGATATCTTAAAGTTCTATTGAGAAATAATTGATAGCATTATAACTGTATTAATGTATCCTGCATTTTTGTACATTTTTCAACAAAGCTGCAACAAATGCACACACAAAATTCTATAAATTTAGAATTATTATTTTTTCCGTTTTCCCAATTATTCTTCTCTTTTTCTCAAATCATAAATTTTTATTTTTACTTATTTATGAAACTTATTATGTGAAAATGAAACAAGATGTAAATTCATAAAAACTTTAAAGATATATATTTCACAACTTTTCACCTTGTCTGAATATCTCCAGAAAAAAACTCCCCCTCCCCCTCCCTTTCCTCCTTGCCCCCAAATTATCTCTCTCTATAAAATAGCAGGAAACCATGGCATTTGCTGCAGATACATGTAATTTACAATTTTAACTTCCTCCCAACCTCAGTTGTTGTTTTCTTTTCTACAGCATTGCATGGACAACATAGATTATTTCATTTACCTTAAATTATATGAAGCACAATCCACGGTTTATGTTAATCTTATGTCAATTTCTTCTGGCAGACGATTTCTTAACATATTATTTACATAGTCTGTCATAGTTAACCATGGAATCACCTAATGACATTAATTATTTATCTTTTCGGGTCAATTTACAATAATTAAGTAAAAGTCGATGTTGATTTTTCATGCTGCCTGTGCCACTGGTGTTGTTATTTGGAATGATGTAAAATATTCATGAAAACATGCAGTAACGGTAAATCGATGAATCGGCTTCAGATGTAAATAAATGGGAGATAATCGAGTCTTTATGGCGGGAAATAATTCCCGCAAAATTATATATATCATGATACTACCTCAGGTTTTCTAATTAATACTTCAGGGGCGGATCCATCCATAGGTCCCCATTCAAATGCATTGATCGGCAAAAAAGGGGCCGTCAGTCCAACCTCCGGACCCCTCCCTGGATCCGCCACTGTACTTATTATACCGTACATGTAAGACTACTATAACACTAAAGACATATTCTATATTTGAAACTCGTGAAAATTAACGAGCTTTAACGAGTAACAAGAATACTAGACTTAATCTTAGTTAACAATCCAACAACTGTCAACAAAGTAAACACACTACCACCACTAGGACTAAGTGACCACGACATCGTCTACATAGAAACAGACACTTGGCTTCGAAAAGTTAGACAACATCCCAGAAAAATACTAAAATATCAGAGGCGTAGCTACCTAAGGCTCGACTAGGCACGTGCCTATAAATAAATTTGCCGATTATACCCCCTTTGGAAAACAAATATTTAAAAAATATTTTTTTTTAATTCTAATGCGTATTTTTATTTATACATGACCCACCCGTATTCGAATCCCAATACGAGTATCCTGGTTAAGTACGATAACTCGTGCATAGGTAAACAAAATTTCAACATGGATATACATTTGTTGTTCGTTCGAAACGAAAGAAAGATGAAGAAGAGAGTTCAAATTGTCAGACTAGGACTGCAACTGACGATAGTGGAGAATCATCTAAGACTGAAGCTTCTCCGACAAGTAATACATCGTCATGTACACAACACCACCACCCCCCCCCCCCCCCCCCCCCCTTACCCAGATATCGGGTCTTTTAGTTGCATAATGTTGTGTACAAAACTAAAATATCGTAGTCCGTCCTGCGTCTATGACATCGTAAACTTGTTGCGTAATTACTTGAGGATACCTGTATTATATAGGGAAGCAGTATATTGATTAAGACCTTACTTACATTCAGCGGGTGCTATCAAGTAATCGATCACTATTGCTCAAAGATGAAAACGTTCAAGAACAACTAGAACAACTAGAACGTTGAACAAAGTTGAGAACACTGTGTGAAACTCGTTGGTCAAGCCGGGCAGATTCGCTGTATACATTTCGAACAGCATTTGAAGTTGTTGTCTCTGCCCTCGATTCACTTAAAGACGACAACGATGACAAAGCAGCACAGAGTATGAATGCGATACTTCGATTTGAATTTATCATAAGTCTTGTTGTTGCAGAACACATATTAAGCTCAACAGTCGCCATGACAAATTACTTACAGAAAACCGATATTGATTTGATTGAATCTTTGACAGAGGCTAAAATTATAATTCATAGGCAACTAGTAAAAGATCCTTCAGCGCGATGAGACGCGTCAAATCCTACCTGAGATCGACAATGGTAGACGAGCATAGGCACTTGTCTCAGAAAAAAAATTTCCTATATACCTTAATATACAGGGGGGGGAAATCTGAGACAAGTGCCTGAGGAGACGAGCGACTTTCAAATCTATCTCTTCTTCATGTACACCGACGACACCTCAATGTTGATGTTGATGCGAGTATAACTGATTTTATTCGGCAGAAAAAAACCGTCGACTTGACTTTGAGTAAATGTATCATTGTCTTTGTGTATAAAACTGGATCTGAAAGTTATCAGTCATAAAAGTTAAGAAATATTAGATTTGTTTAAATAATTTTTGCCCAAATTTGAGTTAAAAGATTCGTTCAAAAAAGTTGAAAATCTTTTCCTTTGACCCTCTGAGTGGGCCTTAATCTAAAACTAGTCTGATCTACACTGTATTGTTATATTTTTTTCTTCAGATTTTTGATTGCACACTACTACATTAATTCAGGTGTTAATGTAAAATTAATCATAATAAATTCTTCGAACTTTTCTTCATGAATATTATCATAATAAAAACCAGTAAATATGATATGTTTGTACACAAAATTATGCAACTAAAATGCTGAAAACCGTTTTCCGTCGGGGGCTTGGCCCCCCGAACCCCCTACCAGGGCTTTGTCCTGGACCTCCTGGGGGCCTAGAGCGGCCCCCAGACCCCCTGCCGATTTGTGCCTACAGTTGATTTGATACCTAGCTACGCCCAAGCAAACTTGGAAAATATAGAAGCAGACCTACAAAAAACACTAGAAGAGCTTACCGTTATGAACAATAACAACAATAGTACTATTAATTAAATGTGGGATTTATTTAAAAACAATATCACAAAATCAATAGATACAAACATCCCACATAAAATGTTAACGTATAAACATCGACTTCCCTGGGTGCACAACAAACTCAGAAAAATGATAAATAAAAAGAATAAATTGTACTCTAAAATGAAAAAGGACAAAAAGCATATAGTAAAATATAAAAAACTAAAACAACAAGTTCAACAAGAACAGAGACGTGCATATTGTACATATATGGAAAAAATGATCCTTGACCTTCCAACAAATGACCCAGACCTAAGTTACAGCAACCAATCAAAACCAAAGAAACTCTTTTCCTATATTAAATCAATCAGAACTGACAATAGTGGAGTTTCTCCCCTAAAAAAAGAGGGCCAATTAACAACTGATACAAAACAAAAAGCCAACATTTTAAATGAGCAGTTTCAATCAGTCTTTACCACTGAAACAACAGATAATATGCCTGATATAGGGCCAAGCCCCCATTCAGTCATACCATCACTCACAATTACCACACCTGGCATACAAAAACTCTTACACAACATCAATCCGCACAAAGCCACTGGCCCAGATAACATCAGCGGCAGAGTACTAAAACAACTTCAAAACATTACGGCACCAATCCTCACCATTATTTTCCAAAAATCACTTACAACTGGCTGTATACCATCCGACTGGAAACATGCAAATGTCGCACCAGCATACAAAAAATGGGAAAAATACAACGCAGTCAACTACAGACCAATCTCTCTCACTTGTATCAGTTGCAAACTAATGGAACATGTCATTACTAAACATCTAATTAACCACCTAGAAAAAAACAATCTATTATACGACCTTCAGCACGGCTTCAGACACTCTAGATCATGTGAAACACAACTTCTATCTTTCATACAAGAACTAGCTTCAAATTCAGACAATAACACCCAAACAGACCTTGTGATTATGGACTTTGCCAAAGCCTTTGACAAAGTCCCACATCAAAGACTCTTATATAAACTACATTTCTACGGTATTCAAAATGAAACACTTAACTGGATCTCTGCCTTCTTATCAAACCGCACACAAACAGTTGTCCTGGATGGAGAGTCATCAGACATTGCTCCAGTTACTTCTGGTGTCCCACAGGGAACAGTTCTGGGTCCAGTTCTATTCCTGGTATATATTAACGACCTACCAGAATATTTGAAATCCAGTAAACTCAGACTGTTCGCTGACGACAGCATCATATACAAAAGCATCAAATCTCAAGAAGATTGTGATAGCCTTCAGGAAGATCTTGATGCTGCCGCAAAGTGGGAAGAAGACTGGCTGATGGCTTTCCATCCAGACAAATGTACAGTTCTCACTGCCTCAAACAAGAAAAATACCATCAAACACGACTATATTCTTCACGGCCACACTCTAGAATATGTCTCCTCTGCAAAATACCTTGGAGTAACACTGCAATCAGACTTAAAATGGACACAGCATACAAATAACATCATTGGTAATGCTAATAAAAGTCTAGGCTTTCTAAAAAGAAATCTGAAAACATCCATTACAAACATTAAGTCTCAAGCATATCTAGCACTTGTCCGACCTAAACTAGAATATGCTTGTTCGGTTTGGAACCCTCATACTGCTGAACAATGCAATAAACTTGAGATGGTTCAACGTCGGGCTGCTAGATATGCCTGTAATCGTTATCATAACACCAGTAGCGTTACAGATATGCTCAATACTTTAAATTGGCCTACTTTACAACAACGCAGACTTAAAACAAGACTTATAATGTTTTATAAAATTGTTCACCAAATTGTCGCTGTACCATCAACATTACTCATACCAACAGACAATAGAACCCGACAATTTCATCCACAAACTTACAGACACATACTTACATTTAAAGATTGTTACAAATATTCATTTTTCCCGTATACTATTACACAATGGAATGTACTACCTCCAAAGGTAGTACTTTCTCCTACTCTAAATATTTTTAGAGAACAGTTGACACCTACTGTTCTCTACAATATAGAACAGTAAACCTAGTAGTTATGTAAATAGTTTTAACCACATGTCATGTTAGTATTTGTTTATTTTTTGGCACTCTTATTTTGTAAATATTTATTTATTATTATCCTACGCATGCGCAGCAGTTAGTAATCATCAAAAATCTTATGGATAACTGGATACCATAAGAAGAAGAACAACAACACAAAACTGATAAATTACAGAAGGAAATTACCATAACCCTTACTAAAGTAAATGTAACGGATTAAGTCATTTTCAAAGTCCCGCTTTGCAGGTGATTTTTTTTAATGTTTTTGTTATAATATGAAATTTTGGGTAAAAAAAATGTTGCGCCTCAGTGTCTTCCCAATAATGAAGAGGGGAACTTTGAACCTGTATTTACAAGTTGATGAAAATTTGCATAAAGGCTATTTTTTACCTCATTAAATCAAATATGTAATAAAATATATACCTTCATGTGCTACTTTTTGAGTAAAATGAGTTCGAAATTTTGTATATTTGCTCAAAATTCAGATTTGTGTCCGTATTTTCGTTTTCGGAAGAAAGACATAACTTTTTTGTTTTAAAAGATAAACACAAAATGGTTTTTGTTAAATAATGGGTAATTTCTGTACTTTATAAGTATCATTAAAAATCATGCAATTTTTATTCCGAAATAACTCTATATTTATCAAACGTTCATGAATAGAGGAAAAAACGTCATTTTTTGCTGCATGTTTATCAAAATTAAAAAAAATACGCTATTTACAGTTTTATAAAATTTGGGTCACATAATCTCCTTACAAAATGAAACAAATTGCTGTTATAAAAAATAGGGGTCCATGCACTCCTTTTCAAATTAAATCAGTTTGAATGATAAACATCAGTCGAAAAATGCATCTTTTCCCGATATGTCAGAGTTTGACGTCGCGAAAATAACATTTTACGTTAGCAAATCCTTGTACTAGTGTACATTGCAACAATGCAAGTGACTATAACAATTACAGGGGAACAACAATAACACTGAGGTATCATTGGTAAGCCTTTTAACCGAACTTTAAGTTTACGACTGGAGAGATTTTTCTAGGAGCAAATTAAACATGACGGTCAATTAGATTTACAAAGAAAGACAAAACTAAAGGCTTTATGTTTATATTTGGCAGTGTGGACGTTGACTGGCTTCCGTTTAAACTATATTGCCTTTATGATTTTTTACTAAATAAATACTGTAATACAAAAGTAGGCAAAGTATGCTTGTTTAAAGGATTTGAGAAAGTATTTGAAGCCTACATGAGCCCAAGTATATATGCTATTAGCATGACAACATGAACTGAATAAAGAGAGACTTAATTAGGATAAAACTCTGCACCGGGACAAAAATATACTCGGATTCCACTATACGCTCCAATCTTTAACGTTTTTTCAAACAATTTAAAACGCGGTCAAAATTCAGAGATGTTATGAACTTATTCGACGGTACACTGACTGCCTGCCGGAGAATGAACTCGGACATTCGAATGTTTACTTCTTGTGAAATGAAAACAAACAGAGATTAAAAAGGGTTGTACTTTCCGCAGTTTGTGAATGGTTGAGAGTCACGAATGACCCTTCGTAATTTAAAAGATTTTAAAGTACGTGGGATAAAATTACTATTGACTAATTCGTCTCCAATACATTGTTTCATCTTTATCACTTTTTGTGGTTATTTCCAAGTAACACCTGAGTGGGGCGTTAATTTCTTTAAATTCACTAATTCACATCTATTGGCTTTAGTTCTGTGATGTTTAGGGTTGAAACATTTAAACAATGTACTTATACATTATTGCGGTTTTTTGTTTATAATTATATGTTTGCTTCATACATTTACTGCGTAGAAAATTGGTTACTCATAAATGATAATGCCGAGACGAGTTGACCTTTTCTACTATCTAGGAATTTACCAATACGAACTGTACCAATGTAGCTTTGTACAACCCCTCATGGTACAATGTGGTAGCTTAGTATGTTAAAAAATTAACCTCTTTAGTAATGTTTTATTTTGTTCCAAAAGTTAGGGAGCTACCATTTAATTTATATGTTGGGAAGGGGGGGAGGGGGGGCAAGGATGAAATTTGAAAAAAGGCAGGACAGGAGTTTTCAGCAGAAAAAAAGGCAGGATGACTTTTTTCACACTCTTTAAAAATGTATTTTTGTTCGAACAGCTAGGGAGCTACCATTTGATTTTGATAGGGAGAGGAGGCGGAGAGACGCTGGGATTCTGGATGACCAACTTGGCAAATAAAAGGGGACAAGATGACAATTTGTATGAAAAAAGGTAGTACAGAATAGACTGTGAAAAACAAAAAGGCAGGACAGAGATTACAACTAAAATAAAATTGAAAAAGCCCCCCTCCCTAAAAATTAAATAATAGCTCATTTAGATTTTTCATAGAATGATTTACTATTGTTTGCTTCACATCTAGCAGCAAATATTACATGAGCATTCAGGACGAGAAAAAAATCAACTTATGCAATAGGTAGATCGACTAAAATGACAGACAGAGAATTTGAATTGCCTATTGAAAATGAGGGTGTGCTTGATAGTGAAAGACATTTTGCAATGATAGACCATCAAACCTACCCTCGTACAGTTGTTGTAAGGGTTTATTAAAGTTTTACAGAGAGTGACCCTTAACTTACACGAGGCTTCGAATTTAATTCAACAGAGTGGCCCTTTACATACACAAGGCTTCGGATTTAAGGCACTAAGCGTCTCCATTCCGACCGAACGTGTCTGAGCATTTATACATTCCACATATAGCCCACTTTAGCAAAGATTAGTGTCTGACGGTACAATGACCAAATCCATGTGTATCCTGAAAGAAATTCGACAGAGACGCTTCAGATGGCTGGGGAATGTTCTCAGGATGCCTGTATCCAATATCACCAGGACAGCTCTTAGATGGACACCCCAGGGGAAGAGATGACCTGGGGAGAAGCAGAAACAAAGGCTAGAGACAGAACTGGATGGTGAAATCTTGTGGCGACCTTATGCTCCGCCAGGAGCGAATAGGATAGGTAGGTAGGTAGGTAGGTAGAAGTCACCGTTACCATATTTATATACCTAAGTCAACCATTTAAATTGACTTTTTCCTACACAAATTTATTAGAAATGAAAGAAAAAAACACATGCACTATATAGATATAAGAAGATGTGGTATTAGTGTCAATGAGACAACTCTCCATCCAAGTCACAACTTGTAAATTTTAAGTAAACCACTGTAGGTCAAAGTACGGCCTTCAACACGGAGCCTTGACTCATACTGAACAGCAAGCTATAAAGGCCCCCAAAAAATGACTAGTCGGTAAAACCACTCAAACAGGAAAACCAACGGTCAAATCTATATCAAATAACGAGAAACACTTTTGAACCATATCAACAAACGACAACCACTGAACATCAGGTTCCTAACTTAAGACAGTTGCAAACAAATGCAGTGGGATTAAACGTTTTAGAGGCACCAATCTTCACCCTAACCAGAAACAATGGCGTAACATCACAACATAAAAATACACACTATAAAATATCAATTGAAATAGCTTACTCAATCAAAAGATATAGTAATAAAAACACAAGTGAACATATACTGAACGAATAAGTTTGATCTATGGCACAATGTAAATACAAAATTAATATTAACTATTCTTCCAAAACATCCATGTGTCTTTACAAAATGTAAAGCTTTTTAAAATCCCCAAACTTAACTGAAACTATCAATTATCTGCCATCAATACCATTTCCAAAGTGACTGAATAACGTGAAGATGTAACTCAAAACCGAGCTCAAAACAAGCACTGGAGAGGTTCTTTACCTACATTGTACTATTTTATATATATATATTTAAACAGATAGGGCCAAGAGTCGAAATTGATAAAGTACAACTTAAAAATAAATTTGAATTCCAGATAACATACTCCAAACATAAGTCCAAATATGTCCCTTTGTATATATTTTTCTTTGTTACTGAAATAATGCCACAATGGCTATTATTGATCAGAACTCACAGTAGTTTTATAGAGAAAATGTCATAGGTCATGTTTAAAGTACCGCTGCTTACTTTGTCTTTCATTCAGCAAGGCTTGTAAGAACGATTGTTTATAGCCACATGCTGATTGATTGTTGTTTGCTGAGTGTTCAGTACCATGCAGGTGGCTTTGAAGTGCAAGATCCCCAAGATTTTACAGGTTATAGGACTAAAAAGGTTTCGGGAATAAACCCTGTGTTTGATGCATAAACAACTGAAAATAAATTTATATTCAAAGACTTTTTTTTTATAGTATCCTGAATTCCTTTACTTTTGTTGAAGATATTCTCATTGAAATATTACAGGGTCGAATATTTTAGATTTAAAATTCCTACAGGAATTTAAATTGCGACAATGGCATGTAACCTATAGTTATTTTTAAGTGCTATATAACCTTTTTATCTAAGGAAGCAAATACAATGCCGCTTGATTAGAAACTTTTTCAGTGCATTGTTGTTGGTATTTAGTTTTTGGGGGATTTTTAAATTTTCATCCATTGTTATTATATGTGCGTCTTCAGTTTTATGGTTGATAGGGACGTTTGCTTTCCCCCATTCCATAAACAGCTAGGACATACACTGTTTGATGATTTGACGGCATATACTATCGTCTGCGTTATACTTATATATGTGTATCAATTGAAAAGAGAAAAAATTCTTTGATGCAATCTCAAATCAGTGAAGCGCATGGCAACACTTCATAAACAACAACGAAACTCCATTTTTTCCAAAGAGAAAGCAAAACACCAAGTGATTCATTGATATTCCGATGAAAACTAGACGTGCCACTCTTAAATGTGGCAGTTCTTTTCTTGTACTGTTGTGAACTATCTTTCTTGCTAATTGTTAATTGTCTTTTCCTGTAGCTTTATTGTAATGTTCCGTTTGGTGTATATTTCTGTTAATTCGATATATGCGATTCAGAAACGTCTCAGAATTCAATGACAGTAAAATGTTCATAACAGTTATACACCACTACATGTTCTAGTACATATCTTAAAATTTAGGAAAACTTCTGTTTATTTGCTTAGTGTTGGTGATGTTCGTGTTGCTTAGTCTTTATTATTCTTCTATGTTATGTTTTGTGTACTATGATTTGTCTGTTTATAGATATATGTGGTATGAGCGCCAATGAGTGCATGTTTGTTTTTCTTTTTTTTTTAGCCATGACGTTGCCAGTTTTTTTCTATTTATCAGTTTGAATGTCCCTGCATGGTATCTTTCGTCCCTCTTTTTGAAGCAATCTAAAATTTATATATCTAAGACGACATTTATTAACACATTAATTTTTCATTTATTGTTTGTAAAACATAACTATGCATTACTATTAATTCCAGAATAAACTTGAGTTTTCATCTTTTTGTTAAATTTGAAAATAAAAAATTGTGGCACTGCTGCAGATTGTTTCCATAAAACTTCTATTCTTAATTTTACTTTGTCTGTTTGAGTCTTATGTAGACGAAACGCTTGTCTGGCGTATTCATGCAATTATAAGCATGGTACCTTTGATAACTATTTTATCTGTCTGAAATTTAAGGCCGCTATCGAATTTAAAGATTATGTTTATACTGTGATTAACTTTTTTTTATTTAAAAATTTAACATAAGATGTAACAACAGGACAGACTTTTCAAAATTCCCTAGTAACTATTATGATGTGATAGTGGGTGTGCGTCTTTTAGATTATTCGGACTTTTTTCATTTGTGGCAGTTGCCTTTGTTTATTTGTTTGTTTTGGTTTTCGGACCATGGCATAACGTATGTCAATGCTTCAAACGTAATTGTTAGAATAACACGAATTAACATCCCACTTTTAAACCAGATGACGCAGGACCTCTTACGAGGGGAGAATACCGGAACAGATAAATTATAAACAAAATACAAAATAATTTCGAGGACACTTCATTTAGCATAGCTTTCCTCATTCTTCGTTGGTACGCATGCGGTGATTATCGAGCCCGTATTATTTGCTTAGGATAAAATCGCCAAATTTATTGCATTTAATTAATATTTACAAAAGGACTTGTTTGATATATAAGTCATTCTCAAGTCTGTGATCTTACAGATAGTAACTTAATTTTCGTGAGTTCGGTGGCTGTAGTTGATCCCGTTAAATAACTGTACTGGTACACAAGTGGATATAAAGGATAAAGTTAAAACCGTCAACAAATAAGTTAAAAAACAATCGAGAAAAATATACTACAAGATAAAGTGAAATATAAGAAGAAATTAGTGCAAAACAACATCGAATTGTAGAGATTTTCTCAAAAGCAACGCTTTCACTTTTTCATTAATAACTGCCAAAGTCGTGCTCTTTTACAATACGCAATTGGAAACAAACAGACGAAACCGATTTTGTTACATCCGATCCTAGTTAATGCACGCTTAACGGGAATGTAATTTGAGGCAACTCCGATACCTTACATATATTTATTTATACTTTTTATAATAATTTATAAGCTCAAGAAACTTTTATAACAGTTACTCCCAGAATGCAGTATTTTCTTCCTTTGCTGTTTGTTTTGTCCACAGCGTCACAAGAGGTAAGAGATCTTAAAATTTATTAATATTTTTAGGGGTCGAAAAATAAAGAGTTTAGTTAATTAGTACATCAACATAGTTGATTATTATTTGCTTAGCATATGTACTGTTTTTAAAACCATTTAGACTATTTAAATCTATTATGAAACAAGATTATATAGCAACTGATCTTTTTTGTTGTATTATCATACATTTACGTTTTTAAAAATATAACGGTTTGCATCTTTAAAGAAGTTCGCGCCAGTAATACTGAGTTGATTACTCCTCAAAATTACTAGGAAAATATCTAGACGAAAAATTGTCTCTTTATAAACTAATGATAAAAAATAACACTTGAACATAGTTTTAAAGTTGTACTTGTTTTTCATATAAAAAACATGTGACGAATTTTCCTTAACGAATGTCTTTCCTATTGTTAATTTTGCTTTCCTTGATGATGATATTGCGTTGCTTTGTCTCCCTATCTTATATCCTGTTTTTTAAAACCATTTAGACTATTTAAATCTATTATGAAACAAGATTATATAGCAACTGATCTTTTTTGTTGTATTTTCATACATTTACGTTTTTAAAAATATAACGGTTTGCATCTGTAAAGAAGTTCGCGCCAGTAATACTGAGTTGATTACTCCTCAAAATTACTAGGAAAATATCTAGACGAAAAATTGTCTCTTTATAAACTAATGATAAAAAATAACACTTGAACATAGTTTTAAAGTTGTACTTGTTTTTCATATAAAAAAAGAATGTGACGAATTTTCCTTAACGAATGTCTTTCCTATTGTTAATTTTGCTTTCCTTGATGATGATATTGCGTTGCTTTGTCTCCCTATCTTATATCCTGTTTTTTAAAACCATTTAGACTATTTAAATCTATTATGAAACAAGATTATATAGCAACTGATCTTTTTTGTTGTATTTTCATACATTTACGTTTTTAAAAATATAACGGTTTGCATCTTTAAAGAAGTTCGCGCCAGTAATACTGAGTTGATTACTCCTCAAAATTACTAGGAAAATATCTAGACGAAAAATTGTCTCTTTATAAACTAATGATAAAAAATAACACTTGAACATAGTTTTAAAGTTGAACTTGTTTTTCATATAAAAAACATGTGACGAATTTTCCTTAACGAATGTCTTTCCTATTGTTAATTTTGCTTTCCTTGATGATGATATTGCGTTGCTTTGTCTCCCTATCTTATATCCTGTTTTCATGCCGTAGTCAATATTTCAATGTTCAGTTATTGAATCGCACACTTTTCTAATGTGTAGATTTTCCGGTATGTAAAATTTCTATAGTGTATTACTTCCTCACAAAGTAGTTTTATTCCGTCGGAACATCGCAATAAAGCTACAAGAAAAAAACTAGGGAAAAGTTATACCGAATTGTTCACACTGATGAATTTACTATAAGAGGGTAGGGAAACAGTGCTGGAAAAGATACACTGTTACATACAAGTATCATTAATCGGTCAAAATGTGTATAGAACTTTATTAAAAATATAAAAAATATTGCAAAAGAATAAAAAGTATGATTTCACTTGCAGGAATTTTATCAAGATTAGTACTTGAAATTCACATTATAATGGTTTAAATAGTTATACAGCGCGCTAGTTGAATTACAAATTGCCTTTTTACTCTTTCAACGTATCCATGATCTCAGAGTGGCTCGACGTGGGTTCGATCTACTTCCGCGCCAGACCAGTATTAAATTGCAACACGTATTTGATGCACACTCCAGCACCAATACTCGTGGGTTATATGGAGCTAGAATAACTTGTTCGGGTCTTACTCAAAATAAAGAAATTAAGAAGATGTGGTATGATTGCCAATGAGGCAACTCTCAATCAGAGACCAAATGACGTAGAAGTATGCAGCTATCGGTTTCATTCAAGTTCATGCCATAGTCATTTGAAACATTGCACTGAGTCATAACATTCGTGTAACATTAATTTTGTCAATAAACGTTATACAACAGTCCGTCCTGCACCAAATCTTTCTCTTTGGCTTTTTACTTATTTATAAATATTTTGATTCATTGAAATGTAAAATCTTCAATAATACATAAAAAAAATAAGAAAAAAAAATAGACAACAGACGACATCGACTACTCTGCAAAAATTATAAACATACAAGCAAAGACAAACAACAGCGAATAACAAACGGTACTTGCAGCTATACTGACCAGGTATAGGGTCAACATGACGATGTGGTGAGGATAAATGACCAATTTTACTACCAACAATTTAGCTTACTTGACCGTTTGTCGTAAAATAAAAAAGAACTCACAATATTAAAAAAAACTGTTTTGTTGTAAAAAATTGAAAACAACACGTTTAATAATTTCTTGCGTCCGAAGCGCTTTTCTTGAGTTACCTTCATCAGGAACGCTCAAAGCCAAACATTTGAAATCCGAAGATGTATAAGTAGTGAAACCATGTCAAAAATGTAGAATAGGAAATGATTCTGATTTTTTAGGGGGAGGGTAAATATTCACAGTTTGAAATAAGACTATATTTTCTCTGTTTCTCATATTGGAATTCTGTACTTGGGTGTTTCCGACAAGAATTTTTGCATTCAAAGTTGCACTACTCGAGGCGTTATTAAAAAATACAAAATCAACTGCGATTTACAGTCGTCGGTCTCTAGATACTAGTATAGAACGAAGTGATATTTTACATCGGCATGTTTAAAACTTAGAGCTTGCTTTCAATAACTAAGAGCATTATTTGATACGGCTTTATGTGGTATTAATTCACTCGTATCTATGTATTTTGTCGATATATTACAGAGTTAAAGATTTTTATACTTCATTTTATGCATGTTCTTCACTTTGTTTTATTGTTTTTCAATTTGACCGAAGTCTTTTGGTTGCAATGTCTTTGTCGGTGGATAGCTGCCTATACAAGGAACCTATTGAAACTAGAGCTCCAAGTGGGGACGTTTAAATATCCTTTTCAAAATTGTACGGTCGCTATCACGAGTAGTTAGTTATCCGTTATGGTTCGAACTTACACGAGCACCAAGACGGATGCCGTGAAAATGTTGAGAGGGGCGGGATATCCTTACTCTTCTTGGTCACTACAGATCACTCCCGTTTATGGTGGGGCTTGTGTTGCTCGGTTTTTTGTTTTTTATTTAGTGTTTTGCGTACTGATGTTACTGTTGTTTTACTTTTCGTCGTTTTTCGTTTAGATCAACTTGGGTGTTAACGATTTCTTTTTTAGTCTTATGAGTTTGAATTTTCTTCTGGTATCTTTCGCCTATCTTTTATTTAACATTTTATGATTATATAATAACCTGTACGACTTCATAAATATATTTAATATATACGTGTCCCTGGAGACCTTATTAGGAAATAATATCTTGTATCTTGTACCCCGTAACTTTAATAACCATATGCTATGTATATAACAATATAATCCAGTACAAAAGGGCTAACTAATCAAAACAACTTTTTTTTAGTTTTTTTTATCCTTAGAATATATATATTGCATATAAGTATTTGTTTTTGGTGGTTTCTCTGTGTGTCTAACGATTATGGTGTTGCATAATACTTAAGTATCCAAATAAGACAAAGACCAAACATGTTTATATAGGATTAAGGAGTATTTTACAGTGTTTGTTTTTGTAATGTATATATGCATGTGAGAATTTATAAATGCACTCAAATTTTAAGTGACTTAAATCAAAGTAAAACACACATGAAAATAAAATACTTCAAACGTCTGTTTTGACTTTCTAAAAGGAGTTATGTTTGCGTCGTTATGATGCTGTCCCGCCTTGACTTTCACCAAAGTCAGAATTGTATTATTTCCTTGGTGACCTCGAAGATGATCCAAAACATTTTCCCTCTCTCCGTCGATATAGTATAAGGACAACAACATAGTAAGGAGTTGGACGGAAAAGTGCATTTCTAAGTAACCGAAAATACGAAAATACTTAGTTTCTCAAATCTTTTTTGTGTATTTAAAACTTTTTTTTTCTTATTGATTTATTCATCAAATTTTTGAATTGTTCATGCATAAGATCACTAAAAAAAAATGGCAGAAAAGTCAACCCCAGTTAACGGTGGGCGCTAACCGAAAGCAGAAGTACTTAGTTACATTTTCTTGTCTTCGAAAGATAGCTTTCTTGATGAAGACTGTTTTGTTTTAAGGAAGAAAAAACAGTACTAGTTATCTCAATTTTGAGAATGTAACTTTCAAAATTTGGATTTTTATTTAAAATATATTTTACAACAGAATCCGCCGGGTATGACAATATGTGAAGTTTGTCTACATGTCCTGCATGTGATCCTATGATAAATGCTTAAAATGTAATTCCAGTCCAAGGAATACTATGTATCTAGGAGTTTTAAAGACGATCAAAGACTTTTATTCACAACATCTGCATGGCTCTGGGGTGTTGAAAAGAAAATCCGAAGATAATGTACAATATGTACATCTATAATATATAGAATGACAAATAACAGTGTAAAAGTTCGTTTCAGTTTCTCACGGTATTAGAAATGTGCAATTTCGAAAGTCTAAATCTCCAACAAAAGACAAAAAGACAAAGAGAAGACCTCTAAACTAGTTGTCTTTTGGCTTTTTAAGGTTTATGTTCTTTTTTGTGTCTGGTTTTGTTGTTGTCTCACTGCCCTCCTGTTTATTGTAATCATGAATGTCCATCGATTCCCTGTTGACGCAGAAATATCTTTTTTTTCTCGCTTTTAACCCTTTAAACAGTGTTAATCTTTGATGCATATTTAACAGTTTAGTAAAGAAAATAAAAATAAAAAATCATTGTCAAGTCCATGCAAACGTTTCATTGCAGATCTAAGATTATTTGTTTTATCTTATTTTTCAGTTTCATGTAAAATTAGACAGTGGAGATTTGTTACATTATTTTGGAACGTCACACATTCATCAAGGTAAGCAAGCTTTTATGTTACGCCGCAACAAGGATTTGTATACTGATCTATACTATACAGGTTTTATATATACTCCTATATATACACCAAACTCAGTGTTGTTCCTTATTTGTGTTTGTAACTATGTATACTGTATTGTTTATCATATTTGTAAAAATAATATTATAATGATATTATATTATGATCCTTGTGAGCTCATTTGATGGAAATAAAGCATCTTCTTCTTCTTCTATACAAATCATGCCTTGGCCGCAAACTATATTCGTCAACGGTTGCAAAACTTATTTCCCAGCATGTTCAGATTCAGTCTTACAAATTCTTGGTTTTGGCCGGGCATGCTGATTTTTTACTTAAAGGAGAGTTTCTATCGTGTGAATTCTCAGTGACTACTGATCTACAACTTGTTGCGCAGACTTGAAACTTCGTTGGAAGAGTAAACCGCTGAGCGAATTATACTACGTCTGTACGGTCCTTTGTCATTGAATTTGATTATACTGTGATAAATATACAAACAGTAACGAACATTTCAGATTATCGAATATGTCTGTAGTTTCGAATGAACTTATAATGAATCAATCTAGATGAGATAATTGAACTCGGCGTTAAGAAAAACCCAAAGCGGTTATTTTGAGGATCGGATGTAACATTCCTTTCCGGTAACAGTTTTAAAATTAGAAAACCGGAAATACAAAATCTCCCGCCAAAATGTCAACCTGTGAAATATGAAAACGCACAGTATCTATGAAAAATAGTCTTTATTTGAAAACATTCCCGTTACCTTTTTCTCAAAATATGACAGAATATTGCCTAAGCGGAAAAATTCTGCTCCATAGAAAATTTTAAAAATATCAGGTTGGAACCCCTTTTATGATGATCAATACTTTTGCCGCGATGATATGGTTGGACTGGCTGGTTCTGCTCTTGATTACAGGAATGTACATACTGCATTTACTATAAACATTCACAGGTACTTGTGGACAGGATACCCTTTGGGTGCCCCTGAGTGGGAGTATCCCGAATGACCCCCCATGTAGTTTAATTTTGATTTATTTTTCATTAAACGTTTATTTAAATTGTTTTCACTGGAATATATGTCGAAGTTACTGACAAACAGCATTTGAGATTTTTGCCAGTCGACTGATATGTAGTTACTGACAAACAGCATTTGAGATTTTTGCCAGTCGACTGATATGTATATATACATATCAGTCGACTGGCAAAAATCTCAAATGCTGTTTGTCAGTAACTTCGACATATATTCCCAGTGAAAACAATTTAAATAAACGTTTAATGAAAAATAAATCAAAATTAAACTACATGGGGGGTCATTCGGGATACTCCCACTCAGGGGCACCCAAAGGGTATCCTGTCCACAAGTACCTGTGTAAACATTCACACTTACAGAATTCAGGGAGTAATGCATTGTAATATATAAAAGCAATCATGACAGGAGATCATGACTCATTTTAGAATCTGTCTGTATCTGTATGGGTACGTCGTAGCTACCAATTCTGGCTTTTATACAACGGAGTGAAGGCGCCGTCGATTTATTGACGTTTCGCGAGAGCAGATTTAAAGCTCTCTACACTAGTTGCGCGTACAATAGTGTCTTCTAGATGGTTCCAATTTACTATTGTGGACACAAAGAATGAATTTGAATGTTGCGGTGTTTTACTAGTAGGAATGTCAAAACACCTGGTATTGTTCCTCACTTGTTTTTCAACAATGTTTGTGGCTTGATAGTTGTCAAACTTTTTAGCTGTGATGTTTCGTCTTGGTCTCGCTGATTTGAGGAAGTCGTCTGGATCAATAGCAGGTACCAGTCCCTCAACCACCTTGTACATAAATATAAGCTTTTGGCTCGTGCGTCTCAATTGTAGTTCCTGTAGTTTTTAATTTTGTAAGCATGTTTGTTATGCAGCCATCTTCTCTAGTTCTATAATCGCCTGTTATAAAGCGTGATGCTTGTCTTTGTATTCTTTCTAGCTTGTTTGAGTCTGCAATACTGTAGGGGTCCCATACTGTTGGTGCATATTCCATTGTAGATCTTACTAAGGAAATGTAAGCAGTTTTCTTACATTCCTGTGGGCAGTATCGTAAATTTCTTCTGAGGAAGCCTAGTGTTGAGTTAGCCTTTTTGGCAACGTTTGTTATATGCGTGCTCCACTTCAGGTCTTCTGATATCTGCACTCCTAGGTATGGGTTGCTCTGAACTTGTTGGAGTATGTGGCCGTTGAGTGTATAGAATCTCTGGCTTTTGTTCTTTATGCTTAGTATGTAGCATTTCTTTGCGTTAAATGGCATACCCCATTTATTTGCCTAATCTTCTAGGCTAGCTAGGTCTTCTTGTAGCAGTTTGTGATCTTTCTCTGTTTTGATGGTTCTGTATAATAGACAGTCATCGGCGAACAGCCGTACTGATGATTTGACAGTGTCCGGGAGGTCATTTATATGACATAGGAAAAGTAATGGTCCTAGAACTGTTCCCTGTGGAACACCTGAGTCCACTTTGACTTCTTCTGACTGTTCTCCCTCTACTACTACTTTCATCTTTCTCTGTGTCAGAAACATATTTAGCCAGTTGTTTAGTTGTCCTCGAATTCCGTATTCTCCCATTTTTGATAATAATTTGTTGTGTGGTACTGCATCAAAGGCTTTTGAAAAGTCCAGGATTGCGATATCAGTTTGTAGTCCGGCGTCAAATGCTTTCATGAAGTCATGTTAGGTGACTAATAGTTGTGTTTCACATGAGTAGCCAGATCGGAATCCATGGTTGAGTGATGTTAAGACTCTGTGCTTTTCAAGATGTTTGAGGATGTGCTTGCATATGATATGTTCTAATAGTTTGCAAGGTACCGATGTTAATGAGACTGGTCTATAGTTTTCTGCTGCGTGTTTGTCTCCTTTTTTGAATACACACGAGATGTTTGCGTTTAACCAGTCTTCGGGTAGTATGCCAGTGTCTATTGATGTTTGGAAGATGGCAGTAAGTCCTGGTGCTATTTCTGTAGCACATTCTTTAAGTATTTTGTTTGGTATACCATCTGGTCCAGATGCTTTCGATGGGTTTACAACTTTGAGTAGTTTTTCTAGTCCTTTTGTGTGTTTCCAGTATGTATTTTGTTGTTTTTGGAATTGATGTTGATTTGTCAATTGTGAATACGGATCTAAATTGTTGGATTAAAATTTCTGCCTTTCCTTTGCTGTCGCTGACTAATTTCCCCTTGTCTTTTAAAGGTGATACACCAATGTTGTCTGTTTTCCTGGATTTGATATACATTGTCACATTGTCTCCTCCAGAACTTCTGCATTCAATAACAGCTCTTGAACAAACTGAACTATAAAGGAAGCACTGCCCTAGCTTATCCACTTGCAACTAGCTAAGTATGTACTAGTGTCAGTGGTTACAGATTACCTTCACATTAGTGCATGGGTCTCAATGGGGTCTTAGCGTACGTGACATGTGAAAGTCAAATTATTGTGCTGTAAAAACAGAAATGAAGTCTAGCGGGACATGGGAAAATGCAAAACAATGAGAATTGCTAATGTTCATAGTAGAAGCGGGATACAGGAATCTGACAAAACAGTAAGCAGGATCTGGGATAAGAACCCCCTCCCCAATGAGACCCCAACATTTGTCCAAATAATTATGAAGTCTTACTTAGGTTTACTTACGTTCTTTTACTGATACTGGAACTAAAGTTCCTCTTCCTTCATCAGTCTCTATATCTAGATCTTCTCCACTTCCGGTGATTTTTGATTTAAAGTCTTCGTACATCATTGTTTGGTTCCTCCAGTATTTGTCTAGTCTATTTTTAAATGTATTTATGGTTGATGATGTCACTATAGTTTCGGGTAGTGTATTCCATGTACTCACCACTCGTAGAGCAAAGGCATGCCTCCTTAGGCAGCAACCATTTGATTTTCTGGGGGGGGCTATGGGTTTTTTTTCTGGACAAATTTTTTTTTCCGCCTGCGGCGAAAAACAATCTATTTTTTTCGCGCCAAGTCGAAAACAATTTTTTTCTTTCAATTTTAGCATTACATATAGTGGCAGCTGTGGGTGAAACAAACAATTTTTTTTTCTCAGAATCAAAAACAAATTATTTTTTTCTCCAAAAACTGGAAACACTTTTTTTTCCAAAAAAAACCATAGCCCCCCCATAAAATCAAATGGTTGCTGCCTAACCCCCCCAGAATATAAGGCAGCAACCATTTGATTTTCTGGGGGGGGCTATGGATTTTTTTTTTGGACAAACTTTTTTTTTCGCCTGTGGCGAAAAACAATTAATTTTTTTCACGACAAGTGGAAAACAATTTTTTTCTTATAAGTTTAGCATTAGATATAGTGGCAGCTGAGGGAGAAACAAACCATTTTTTTTTCTTAGGGTCACAAACAAATTATTTATTTCTCCAAAAACTGGAAACAAACTTTTTTTCCAAAAAAATCCATAAGACATCATAATTATTTGGACTACCTTCACATCAATCACCAGAGATGTATAAAAATGAACAAGATATAAAGGTTCTCTATAATGGGCAGGGTAGGATTATTGCCGCTGACATCACGTCTCTGAGAAAATAAACATTGTTGTTAATTACTTCTCTGACTATGCACTTAATTAAAACCATGAAATGGCATTTCAAATAATTTGTGCCATTTCTTTTCAAACCAGCATTTATAGACAAAGCCTTAATTCTTCATTATCAAGGCCAGTTAATACATGTATGAATAAAAATCTCAGCTTTGAGACATACTTTTGAAGCTTCCCCCCCCCCCCCCCCCCCCCCCCCCCCCCCCCCCCCCCCCCCCCCCCAACTTTAAATATTTGATTTCATTCCTGGTTGTGAACAATGTCCCTTAGCACTACAACAATGACGCTAAGGTTCCTCCCTGTGTCATGAAGCTTTGTTATTAATTAACTTGTTGTCTAATCTTGTCATGGTCTAGATCTGTTCAGGGTATATAAGTTCACTCCTTGTATGTTTTTCTGTTTGTGTCTAGACTGATATTATTTGAATTGACATTATCAAATACATTTACAAACATGTATGATAATAAACCCTAATATATATTATGTAAGTTAACACTGTTTGTGTATATTTTCAGTACCAGATTACAAATTGATATCACCAAGGCCAGTCACTCAGATCTCACAAAGTTTAGATTTATCTAAACAGTACATGTTTAATGTGTTTGGAGTTGATTATCATCTTTATTTAATACCATATACACAACTTATATCTCCAGGTATGTGTAAACATCCACACAACAATATGCTCGTCTTGTATGTAAAATTAAAACAAACATCACATCGGGACCCCATCACATACATGTTTGAAAGAGAGATATTTAATGTTTGGAATTTTATATGCTTTTGAAAATGCTTTACAATTGAATGATTCCGTTTCTTTAAAACAATACTTTTATTGCATTTTTCGTAATTCAACATGCTCAAAGGTCTATGTAACTGAATATATTTAATGTTCAATTCTACATCAAGATAAAAAAGAAAAATCATAGCATTACTATATTTCATAGAGTTACTATATTTATAAAAATACAACAAAATGTTATCAACAGTGCATAAAAGTTGCTGATGCTTAATGCAGTAATTTAATTAACCTATATGTTATATGTTATCTTAAAAAAGCGATGAAATATTTCTAAAAACAAGCTTTGGTAAATGTCAATTGTTGTCAAACATTTAAAGACTTGCTATAATGATTTTAGTCTAATAGAAATATTTCAGAAGTAAAATTACTTTTATGTTATCTAATTAGATCAGTTGAATGTAATTAAAAGGAGACTTGAAATATGTAGAGGAGAAAGCAACCCAGCTGCACAAAAAACTGAAAAAACAAACACCATGTTAAAAATTGTACATGTACATGTAGATCTAGAGGTCAACATAAATGCATGGTCACAAGTTACATTATACCTTATTATTATCTTACAGCATGCATCACACAGCGGATGGGATCAAACAAAACAAATTCACTGGAACCTTGTACACAAGGGGAGGAGCTTTGTCATTACCATGGTTACATAAAAAATGAAAACCAATCATCAGCAGCAATTAGTGCATGTGGTGGTCTTGTAAGTTTTTTGTTGAAATTATTGTGTAAACAAATTAAGTTATGCAATTGAATTTTATCTTTTCAAAGAAAATCTGAAAAGCAATTTAAAAAATCAATTATGGATTGTTTCTCACTCTGAAAACTTAATCATAATAAAAATGAATGTGCTGTTTATTGTTTTACATGGAAATTGGGAGCTCTTATAGAAATTAGAAGTTCTGGTCATACAGTAGGTATATTTGAAAAGGCTGTGTTATGTCAACTTATGATAAAATTGAGAATGAAACCAGGGAAGGTGTCAAAGAGACAGCAACATACCAAAGATCAGAAAACAACTCAAGACCACCAATGAATCTTCAACACAGTGAGAAAATCCCATCTCAGGAGAACTTCAGCTGGCACCTAAACAATATTGTACACTAGAACAGTCAAATTGAACATCACGACTAACTCGGAAAACATATGAAAGAACTAAGGCCAAATAAAAATATATGTGTGGTTCCAGTTACCCTACCGTCCCTACTTTTTTGTCTTAAAAATAGCCTACCCTAAAGTTTTATTGTAATTTTTCATCAAGCACTGTTAAAGTTAGAATGTTGCTCCCATAGACTCAATGTAAAAAAAAAAACATAAAATAAAAAAAAAATCCCTACCTATAGCTACCTACCCTAACTTATTTTCAGATGCAACTGGAACCACACATACTATTTTATTTGGCCTAAAATTAAAAAAACAAAACATACAAGACTTAACAGGTCAGAGGATGAATCATTTCATGTAATATTATTTTGTTTCAACCTTAGTATTTAACTTCAGCATGGAATTATCAGTTTAGCAGACCATGATCTAGTGATACAACCAGTTCACGAGGACCATTTAAATATAACCAGTCTTCCATCTCATCCTCATGTTATTTACAGGAGATCTGTGAGAAAATCATCTTGTAAGGAGATAACAGGTAATCATTTATAAGATGGTTTATTGTAGATTCAATATTTATTGCAAATATTATGTGACAGAGTTGTATTATAAAACGCAATAATTAAAACTTACATTTTGTAACATTTTAACTAATTGAAGCAGGACATTTATCAAAATAATAAAAAATAATATCGCATTTCAGTTTAAAATGACAAAATCTTAACAATAAATGCAAGCAATAATTTCTTAATTTACAGTATATTATTTAATTCTATTTCTTTCTTTTTTTAAGGGGGGGGGGGAGGGGGGTATTGTACATGTATTAACTTTATTTCGAGGTACATGTAACAAGATACATATTCAATTTTTTTTAAAGTGGACTTCAGCTGCTTAAGTAATAACCATGATACATATAACCGTATGTTGTGTTTTATTTAACTCCTTCATGCATATTATGTTTCTTCTTCAAAATTTTTGTTAAATGTTTGAGGTATGTGTTTTCTGAAATTAAAATGCACTCATATTAATCAATCAAAGAAAGAATTCAAACCAAATCCCTATGGAAATAGTATTCCACCAACCTTAAGTATATCATATTCAGGTAGTATAAGCACTCTACATTTGGTTAACTGTTTTGAAAATCCTGTGATTTCTGAATTAACTATGGAAAGAAGAGTGCTAAGAAGACAATATACATGTGATCAATATTTTTGGTTTGCCACATTCGAAACATTAAAAAGTGCATGGCTTTGTTTGGACTTGTTTGTTTGCTTTTTGGCCTTGAATGTTTGTCCCTAATATTTTATTAACTGTGCATTTGCATTCAGATATCGCAGATCAAATTTATTCGTTTATAGTGTATTAATGTACGTTTTTTGATTGAGTTAAGCCTGCCAATATTGATATTTTACTATGTGCTTTTCTATGTTGTGATGTTATGCTATTGTTTCAGAAAAAGGGAGAAGGGTTGGATCCATTAAAATGTTTAATCCCGCTGCAAATGTTTGCACCTGTCCTAAGTCAGGAATCTGATGTACAGTAGTTGTCGATTGTTTATGTAATTTATAAGTGTTTCTCCTTTCTCGTTATTTTATTTTATATAGATTAGACTGTTGGTTTTCCCGTTTGAATGGTTTTACACTAGTAATTTTGGGGCCCTTTATAGCTTGTTGTTCAGTATGAGCCAAGGCTCCGTGTTGAATGTCGTACATTGACCTATAATGGATTACTTTTTAGCTCACCTGACCTGAAAGGTCAAGTGCGCTTTTCTCATCACTTGGCGTCTGTCGTCCGTCGTCTGACATCCGTATACTTTTACAAAAATCTTCTGCTCTGAATTTTAATCAAACTTGGCCACAATCATCCTTGGTGTATCTAGTTTAAAAAATGTGTCCCATGACCTGTCCATCAAACCAAGATGGCTGGCATGGCTAAAACTAGAACACAGGGGTAAAATGGATATTTTGGCTTATATCTTTAAAACCAAAGCATTTAGAGCAAATCTGACATGGGTAAAATTCTTGATCAGGTCAAGATCTATCTGCTCTGAAATTTTCAGACGAATCAGACAACCTGTTTTTGGGTTGCTGCCCCTGAATTGGTAATTTTAAGGAAATTTAGCAGTTTTTGGTTATTATCTTGAATACTATTATAGATAGAGATAAACTGTAAATATCAATAATGTACAGAAAAGTAAGATCTACAAATAAGTCAACATGACCAAGATTGTCAGAGAACCCCTTAAGGAGTTATTGCCCTTTATAGTCAATATTGAACAACTTTTCGTCATTTTTTGTATCTTGTACAAAAATCTTCTTCTCTGAAACCACTGGGCCAAATTTAAACTAACTTGGCCACAATCATCCTTGGGGTATCTAGTTTAAAAAATGTGTCGGATGACCTGGCCATCTAACCAAGATGGCTGCCATGGCTAAAAAAAGAACACAGGGGTAAAATGTAGATTTAGCTTATATCTTTAAAACCAAAGGGGTAAAATCGTTGATCAGGTCAAGATCTATCTGGCTTAAAATTTTCAGATGAATCGGACAACCTGTTGTTGGGTTGCTGCCCCTGAATTGGTAATTTTGAGGAAATTTGGCAGTTTTTGGTTATTATCTTGAATACTATTATAGATAGAGATAAACTGTAAATATCAATAATGTACAGAAAAGTAAGATCTACAAATAAGTCAACATGACCAAGATTGTCAGAGAACCCCTTAAGGAGTTATTGCCCTTTATAGTCAATATTGAACAACTTTTCGTCATTTTTTGTATCTTGTACAAAAATCTTTTTTTCTAAAACTATGGGCCAAATTTAACCAAACTTGGCCACAATCATTACTAGGGTATCTATTTTAAAAAAAGTGTCTAATGACCCCGCCTACCAACCAAGATGGCCGACATCAGTAAATACAGTAACAGGTGTGCGACACAGGCTCTTGAGAGCCACTAGTTTTAAATTGTTATTTGGATGGAGAGTTGTCTCATTGGCACTCAAACCACATCTTCCTATATCTATGTGAACAAAAACTTCCCCCTGAATGTTTACATAAACATTTGAATTATTTATGTTTACAGGTCAGCAGGATTCTGTAGATTTAGATGAGAGAAATAATTATATACATAAGAGATCGGCAAGAGAAAAATACCCATTACTCCGTAGACGAAAAAGATCAGCAGGTCAATACATAGAGATCAAAGCCGTTGTAGCTCCTGATGCTGCCAAGTTTCATGGGGCAGACACAAGAAAGTTTGTAACAACTGTATTGAACATAGTAAGTTATAAGTGTATAAATAAGTTTATATCAGGGAGTGCTGTTTTGTTCAAGCCAATAAACAGGTGCCCAACAACAATCATTTTTAACCAGTAAATTTCATAGACATTTGTCTTGCAAGAAATGATGAAGTCCAAATGTTTGAAAGCCACAAATATAAAGTATTTCAGGGCATAAACACCAAAAAAGAGACAAAACAGAACAAAACAAAAGTGTCTTAAATGAAAAATAAAAGATGTGGTATGATTGCTAATAAGACGACTATTCACCAGAGTCAATGATGTAGATTTTTTAAAACAAGTATAGGTCACTATACAGCCTTCAGCAATGAGCAAAACTATAGTCCCCTTAATGTCCATCATGCAACTTATTTTGAATAGATGTTATTAATTATTAGAAAACTGAAATTGAACTGATATGAACTGATTGGTGCCAAATAAAAACAGTATAAATTTAAATTCTTGTATATTTATAGGCAGCACAGAGATTTCAAGATCCAAGTTTAGGATATAAACTTTTTCTTACATTAGTGGAGATACTGATTTTAGAAGATCATACGGTAACATGTTTAAAAAAAAAGAAGCTTAGATAACACTACAGGGAGATAACTTTGTAAAAATCTGCTGAGTGTTTTAATCACATTTTATTGCTAAGAAAATATTAAGCTTCTCAATGATAAAAATTTGTGGTTGTCAAACTACTGTATATCCAATGATATTTTATCAAATGAAGTTTTTTTAAATTTTCATACTTTTGTCGAAGGATCAAAGAAAGTATTTAGTCAAAATTTTATGAAAATTAAACAAGCCAAATTATTTAGTCAAGGTGTTTGGTACCACCTAAATAATGATAAGAATAAAGCATAAAAGATCATAAAATACATGTTGCCAAAATTCCCAATGATATGTTTTATTTATATGAAGGAATCTAGTAAAGAAATGCTTTAAATTCCAACAAGCAGGCAAGATATGAAGTAACATTAAGCTTTGTGATGGCAATAGTCATTTGAGACATAACAAAGCTTGAAAGCATGAAGAAAATTAGACCTTAAATATGTTGATATTTTTTTTTAGTCAAGTCTGGTCATGGACAAGGATTCAGATACATTACTGAAAAACTTCTGTCAATGGCAGAGACAGTATCATCCAACTGACGACTCCAATCCAAGACATGCAGACCATGTTTTACTAATCACCAGGTAAATTATATGTACACTAAACACATGTTTCTTTGCTATCCTATTGTGAATACTTTTATCAACTATTCTATTGAATTAAATTAGTGATGAAGAAAGAAAATGTTTAGCCAATTTGATATAATGTATGCTTTCAACTTTAGATAATTGTAATCTATACATTGTTAAAGGTTTTAATATGAAAAAGAAGGGTAGTTTTATCTATGGTTAAAAGAAATATATAAAAAAGACATTCAACATAGCCATTAATTATTTTATAAAGTGTTAGAACTTTTTACCCCCTGGCTGTTTAATTGAATTGGGGAATGGCTTGGTATCAAAAGCCCCCTTCTTTAGAGGCCACATGACATTCTTTATTCTTTAGGGAAAAATTCCATCAGTCTTTAACAGAAAAAAGCAGACTAGAAAATGGGTTATTAGCAGACTTTTACATGTTAATGACCAGTGAGGCGTAGTTTCTCTGTTAAGAGTAATGATTCTGAAATGAGTGATCTAGTTAATTATAGAAAACTTTATTTTGGATTTATATACTGAAAAATAACCTTTAAATGATTGGCAGTAAAGTTATCACAATTTCCTATAGAAATCGTACCATAACTCAATAACGAGTTCGCTTTGAACAATTTGAATTTATGAGAATTTGAAAAAACATGGTTCCTCAATGAAATAAACAAAATAGTTAATGAAGAACTGGTCATAACATGATACATGGACTGCCTGTAGGACATAGTATTGACTGTGATAGCATAATGATCGAGCCGTAGTCGCTGTCTTAGCCAATACCACTGTCCTGTGGGCATTCCTTTTATCACGATAATAACCAGTTTTTCAATAACTATTATTTAATTGAAAACGATTAACTATAAACTAATATTGAGAAACAACAATATCTGACAATGATTGCTCTTGACTTAGAACAGGCATTTATGATATATAAGACTTAAAATTTCGATATGAGAAATGAGAAATGACAGAATTAGATTATTTTGCATATATTTGTTAGTATAATAATTACAATTGAAGAAAATTATATATGCACCATATTCTATATCAAACATTTGATTTCAGTACTGATTTAGAAAATAATGGAGATGACATGAGTGTTGGTTTGTCATACATTGGAGCTATATGTTCTAAAGATAATAGTTGTTCTGTAAATGAAGACACAGGATTAGACATTGGTCTCACTATTGCCCATGAATTAGGTCATAGGTATGTTCCAAGCAAAATGCAAGATTACAACTTGGACTCACTATTGCCCATGAATTAGGTCATAGGTATGTTCCTAGCAAAATGAAAGATTACAACTTGAACTCAATATTTTCCATGAATTAGGCTACAGGTATGTTCTTAGCAAAATGAAAGATTACAACTTGAACTCAATATTTTCCATGAATTAGGCTACAGGTATGTTCCTAACAAAATGCAAGATTAGAATCTTGAACTCAATATTTTCCATGAATTAGGCCACAGATATGTTCCAAGCAAAATGCAACATTAGAATCTGACCTCACTGTTATGAATAATTAAGCAAAAAGTATGTTAAAAGCAAGACACAAGGTCATTTAGATGACTGATATGTTCCAAGCAAAATGCAACATTAGAATCTAACCTCACTGTTATGAATAATTAAGCAAAAAGTATGTTAAAAGCAAGACACAAGGTCATTTAGATGACTGGATAGAACCCATCAGTTATACAATGAATATACATTATTACAACTTTTACTGTAATTCATAACACCCTGGATTACGATCCTGAGTTTGATTACAAACATAACAGTTTGAAACTGATTACCAGGTTGTATCCTTATTAAAAAGAGAATTATTTGTAAGGAAAGATGCTGTTGATGTATATCTTTTAAAAAAAATATACATGTGTTTTAAAATTTATTTATTGTATATTATATTTTGTTGACAGTTTAGGCATGAGCCATGATGGAAAAGCTGGTTGCCGAGAAGATGTTAACATTATGTCTGCCAATGGTGCTGGTGGTCTTAAATGGTCCAAATGTAGTGCAAAATCATTAGAAGAAACAATGAGGTATGTGTTGATTCTGTTGCTGAAGCTCCTACAAAGTAATAATCCCATGTTATTTACGAGGGTGGTAAAGGGTTATTTTCGTGCAACGTGATCACCGTTTTTTATTTCACGTTCAACGTGTTTTTACTTTTTTATTTGACGTTTAGCCGTGCAAGACGGGTGCCTCGTTCATCGTGTTCTGCTTATTCAATTTTACGTGCATCGTGATTTTCAAAGTCTTATTTTGCGTGCTCGGTATTTTTCAAATAAATTCAAACACAAGGCAGGGATCGTCAAGAAATACTTTTTTAAAAGCCGTAAACCAATTATATCATAAATGTGTATACTAAATCGGGAATATCAAGTAAAACAAAGAGTTAATATATACAAGAAGGCAGTGACTCAGTCACAAAAGGTTCAAATTAAAGTATTTATTTTTCGTGCATTGTTCATTACAGAAATTATTTCACGTTCAACGTGAAATTATGTCTTATTTCACGTTTTTTTCGTGCAAGCACTCCCCCTTTACCACCCTCATTTACGTTGCCTAATTGTTAAATAATTATAGGGACATGTTAGCTGTTCCAAATCTCATATTCACATCTTGTGGATATAACTTTTATCATGTTTTTAGCAAGTTTTTAGCTAATGAGAAAAGAGAATAGTCATACAATATCTTTTGAAACATTCATATAAATATTACAGAAGTTAGTTTGATAGTGGTCCTCATTCTGAGTATTTTAAAGCCATTTCCTGCTAGAACTTTTATTACCCAAATAACTTCATTTTTCTTTCTCCCTTTTAAATAATTTCCTATACTTCAATTTAGTCCTTTTCAACTCTGCTGTCTAGAGTGATTAATTTATTTACTTTCATAACTTGTGCCTGAGTTCATGTCTTTACCCATAGATCTGTTGAATGTGTTTGAATTAAACATACTTCATAAAACGTAATAAAAGAAGAAGAAAAAAAGAGGAAATTTGCTGAATATTAAAACATGAAACAGTGTATTTTTAAAAGGTCCTTTTGTGCTTTGATCTATGTAGAGTATGTTTAAAGCTTTTAACTCAATATGGTTTTTTTTCACAAAATTGCATTATGGTTTGAAACCTGATGCATGCTAAGTTTTAACACTTCACACATGTTTAAAACTTTATTAAGGATATTTGAAAGAGTACTTTTATCTTTGTTCAATTTTATAAATTAAAAGTTTTTTGTTTTATTTGATATCTATAAGTCATGAAAATACGGATCAATGATTGATAAATTGTCTTTTTCATATAACTTAAGTTAAAGCAGTAAACATCATATTGAATAATTTTAGTACATTGGATCTGTTATTTGACAGTCAATCTTCATTTACAGGATAATGTTTTAAATAAATGTATTAAAGGAGATAGATATTGTGCAACATGATAAATAGAACAGCAGACGGTCAACATATGGTCTTCAACAATAGACTGGTTTCCAGCTTTCAATTGCACAAAATCATAAAACAGTTTTGAATAAATTAAACAGTTAAGCAAAATTTTAAAATTTAAGCAGATTTAATATCAATACCAAAGTTTCTGAATGAAATTTTTTTTTCGATATGACATAAAATGGTCAATGATGATGTTTAAAAATCAAAATAGCACTTAGCCTTATAATAATACATTAATACAAACTTTTTTAAAGTGTTGAAAAAATTAGAAAGAATTGTATATGTTTAAAGAAATATGTAAAGATAATACGTTGCATGATAAAAATAATTATTTATGAACTAAGGACAAATCAGTTTGATCTGGCCAAAAGTGGTTAATTTTTTCAGAATTAAAATAACAAGAATTAAATGAAAATTTACATATTGGTATGTTTGTATTTTAGTTCATCTTCTAAAAGTAGCTGCTTGAATGATGCCCCTGCAGGTACTGCCACAAACTTCAATAACATTAGGGAAAAACCAGGGAGGTTTTACTCAGCTAACAAGCAATGCCAGCTAGCTTTGGCTTTTGAGGAGAGTGCATATTGTCACAATCAGGTAAACTTGTAAAACATTTCAGCTGTGAGACACACTGCCTTCATTTTACTGGATCTTATTATGAATGAAGTTTTACTATTAAATTGTTTATTTTATTTATATTTTTTACAAAATGTATTGTACTGTTTTTAAGATGCAGTTGTGCAATACTACTTTGTTTTAAACAGATTAATTTAATGAAGACATTTTTGTTGTATTTTTAAAAACGGAAATTGAGAGTGAGATTTGCATGGGTTATTCAAAACAAATATTTGTAGAGTGTAAAGGAAAGCAAGGACTTTTTTCTGTTATAAATAAAATAAATTAAATAAGGAAATCTGAGTATTTGCTTTCTTAAAAGTTATTTTAGAATAAATTCCATCCAACAAATATTGTCCATTTTGAATGTGCTCTAACCTGTATGCAACTTTTTCTTGATAATTTCTGAGCAGGAGCAAATAAAGATGTTGACATTTGTAAAAAAAAAAGTAGGGGTTGAAATGAATGTCATGTTCAAAAGAAACTTTAGGCAAATTAAAAAAAAAAAGCCTCTTTACTGTCTCAGGATTTTCTTCATCTTTGTAATACATAGCATGACTTTGGGACGTTTATTCATTAAAACATCAGCAAAGAATGAATTAAGCATGTGTGTAAAATATCAAATATTCTAATTGGTGGAAATCAAAAAACTTTCTTTCGTGTCATTTGAAATTTGAAAACTAAATGTGCTTCAGTAGTCATTATTTTGGATATAAATTCCTAAACGAGAGTTTACCAATATAAGAATAAGGAGAAGTGGTATTCTTGTCAATAAGGCAACGGTGTGGATGTTAGCAACTATTAAGTCACTGAACCACCTTCAACAATGGGTAAAACCTAAACCCTATTTCTATAAGATGATAGCCAGGCCATAGTTAATTGATGAGTTTGACCAACTACTTATCAAGCATAATCAATTTAATAAAATATAGGCATGGGTATTAGTTGACTCATTGCTGACACGGGCATCCTGGGCGTATTGCATTTCCGCTAATTTTTCAAAGTCCCAAAACTTCCGGTAAAGTAAAGCCAATTTGCGGAAAACGTAAAACGCCGGCTGACACTTATGTTTCTCAAAATAATCAATTATATAAATGTTTGGTGAATTATTTGTGATGCATATCAATAAACATGTCTTATTCGCATAAACAGGTTGACTGTCGTGTGCTGAAATGTAAGAACAGTAATAAAGAGTGTGTTAGTTATAGCTCACCGCTGGTAGATGGTACAGAATGTGGAAACAGAAAGGTAAACTTATTATTGCTGAAAAAAAATTATCTGTTGTATTAACTTTTATAATTGTAGTATAATTTATGTAGTTAATAGTTAGAAAAACTGAAAAAGTTGTAAAATAGTTTAAACAGGAATTGAAAAAAAACATTGTGGAAGTTTATGATGAGATTTATCTATCTTTTTCTCCCAAGGCTGTTTTAGTCATGTAAGTGCTTTGATATCAGCACTAATGCTTTTTACCACCGCTTTTGGACAGACCCCAGTACCCTTGATTTTTATGCAGTTAAGCTGCATTATGCGAGCACCCTAGATTTGTGTTCTATCCAATAAATGCTGAAACACTTGCCATTGTTATTATCTAGCTCGCTACTATGTTATATATAACTAATTGGACACTTTTTTAATACTTTTTATTCTGGATTACAAAAAATATGACCAGAAAAACCTTAAATGATCGTCGATTTATCCAAAAGTTTTGAAGTTACACATAGGAAGTAGTGCTTATTACTTATCATTGTGTAGTTCATTATGACTTGTGCTTTTAGCTAAGACGTCAAAGAACAATTGTATGAAATATTTAATCGCCGAAAATCTCTTAAGACAAGTAGTTTATATTTCCCAAATGGCAAAAGTCGTAGGGATATTGTTTGTCATCAATACGTAGTACAACTATGTCAGTAGTCTATTATATAATAAGTTCAACTGTTCATGCTGTTGGCGGCAATTTCAAACTAGAAAAAGAAATTTTCGTAGCTTTTCAATTTGGAGGCAGGTGTGCAAATTAGCGGTGGTTCGAAGTCCGCGACCTTCCACTTTTGCAAGCGGAATTTCGACTAGGATAGTTGGTTTCTAGCTACGTCGGCGTAGTCACCTTCCACTTGAAAGAAAATAAGAAATTACTTTGCAAAACCTTCCATGCAAGTCACCAAAGTCTCCAATTAAACGAGCTTAAAACTTATTTTTATCATTATTATTCATGACAGCTGTGTTCATTTTGTTAAACCGCTAGCTTTATACAGAAAATGGCCGACAAATATTGTATTAATTCGAGTAAAATCGTATCTGATTGACAAAAACAACATTGTAAACACATAACAATGGCGGCCGTGAAGACAAAATTTTACAATATCGGATCCGATTCCGGAAGCGGATAAGGATAATTCCGGGTTTGGCGATCAATTACAAAATAAATCAAAGCAGGTGAAAAAATAAATCTATGCCTGGCAAATGAATATAAACACTAGAATTGTAAATCAAAAGATATATGTAAAAGAAAGAAAAACAGAAAAAAATATTTTATACAGAAACTCAAAATTACTTTTTGACAAATTTTAATTTAAAAATCCAATACAACGTGACAGCTGGGAACAGTATATCTAACAATATACATGTTCATGGTCACAGTCTAAATTTTCTTTATCAGTGATAAATGATGATAATGCATGTGAGATGCTTTTAAAGCATAAACATATTACTGCAATTTCGAAGGGTTATTTGTTTTTCTCAATTTTGAAGGGTCAATTATAAAAGTAGCTGAAAGTTTCTTTCTTTATTTTCACAAATAATGCAACTATATTATATATACCTAAATGTAAGTAAATCATATGATGTATAGGTGGCATTCTTTGGGCCACTCTACCCCCTTCTGTTTGATAACTTGGAAACGGTCGAGCTCCCCACCCCTAAACCATATGAGGGGCAGATCCAGGATTTTAGGTAAGGAGAGGCGCAAACTTAAATTTTCGCCGAGCAGAGCGAGGCTAAAAAAATTGAGGTAAAATTATCGGAATATTCTTTATTAAGCTGAGAACAACCCATTCTTTTTAAATTTAAGGGGGTGCAAGCCTGCAACCCCATCCCCCCGCCTGAATCTGCCCCTGCATATATTCAAGTATAGGACAATATAATAAATAAAATGAAATATAGGGGGAGTCCCTGGAGTTACCCCACCCCTCCTGTTTGAGAACTTGGAAACAGTCGAGATCCACACCCCTCAACCATATATATTCATGTTTGTAACATTATGAAAAATCAAATGAAATATAGGAAGAGTCGCTGGGGGTCACCCCACCCTTCCTGTTTTAGAATTTAAAAATGGTCCAGATCCCCACACTTAAACCATATATATTCATGTATGGGACAATATAACAAATCAGATGAAATATAGGGGGAGTCCCTTGGGTCACCCCACCCCCTCCTGTTTGAGAATTTGAAGCCTGTTGAGATTGCCACCCCTTAACCATATATTCATGTACGGGACAATATAACAATTCAAATGAAAGATAGGAGGAGTCCCTGAGGTCACTGTACACCGTTCTGTTTGAGAACTTGGAAATGGTCAAGATCCTTACCCCTAAACCATAGATACTCATGTATGGGACAATATAACAAATCAAATAAAATATAGGGGAAGTCCCTGTGGTCACCCCAACCCTCCTGTTTGAGAACTTAGAAACGGTTGAAATCCCCACACCAAAACAATATATATTCATGTATGGGCCAATATAACTAATTAAATGAAATATAGGTGGAGTTCCTGGGGTCATCCTACCCCTCCTGTTTGAGAACTTGGAAACCAATGAGATCCCCACCCCTAAACCATATATATTCATGTATGGGACAATATAACAAATAAAATGAAATGTAGGGGAAGTCCCTAGGGTCACCCTACCCCCAGTGGCAGATCCAGAAATTTTCACAAGTGGGGGCCCGCTGACTGACCTAAGAGGGGGCCCGCTCCAGTCACGCTTCAGTGATTCCCTATATAAGCAACCATTTTTTTTCCCCAAAAAGGTTGGGCGGCCCCCTGCCCCCCTAAATCCTCTGCCTACCACTACCTGTTTGAGAACTTGAAAACCGTTGAGATCCCCACCCCTAAATTATATATATTCATATGTATGGGACAAAATAACAAATCGTTTACATTTACTATGGGCAGGTCAGTCAGACCTCTGGGGCTCACCTTTGATCCCTGTTGTAGTTAACATTTGTCTGATTCGTGTCTCATAACTATTGTACTATAGAACACAAACTCAAGTTTTCTTTCCAGGGAAACCAGTCCATTCATACTATTACATGTTCATACTAAGTCAACTTTAACTTCTAGCAGTCAAATAAAACCAAGGTTAACTACCAAGTAGAACAACTGCAATCATTGGGAACTTGTACCACTGCAGACTCACCATAAAAAAAATATACATTGATATATGCATTGCTTTTGAAACCTTGATAACATATAAATTATTTGCCTTAATAAATGAATCATTAGATAAACATGAATGTACTATAAATGAATGTTTAATGTTGAGGCAACATTGCCACAGTTTTCATAATTACGGTTGCCTTGGTTTTTGGTTAACTGCCTTCAGCGCTTACAGCGCTTTGATTTACATGTACAATTACATTCACATGAAACATGATCACCTTGTCGATGTGACGGCAATGTTACAGTAGGTTATACTTTTTGGAGTGAAAACCATATCTATTGACATATACTACAAAATTTTTGTGTATATTTAAATAAAATAATCTATGTTAGGAGACGTGTATAATGTACAATCATGGAAATACAAATTGTTAAGTCAGTCAGTAAGATAAAGATTTCTGTGCTATTTTCGCTGAGTGCAATTTTGATACTGGGACTTAAGAGGCTATTTTAAAAAAAAATATTTTTACTTAGTAAAAATCTTTTAATTTATTATTAGAATAATTTAAATGTTGAAATACTAAGAAGTAAATTAGCCTTACTACATATCATCAAGGAAAATAGAAATTTAAACAAAAGCATTATTATATTGAATATTCTTTCAGTGGTGTTTAGATGGTGAATGTGTTGCCATGGGATCAGGGTCACCTGGACCTATCAATGGTGGTTGGTCAACCTGGTCAAACGAATGGACAGTATGTTCCAGAACATGTGGAGGTGGTGTCAAAACAAGGACTAGAAAATGTAGCAATCCAGAGTAAGTATAGACCAGGGCTTTAATACACAAGGGTGGTAATGGGATACCATCATGACAAATAATGGTAAAAAATCTTGCCAAATGACATTAACAGTAATTTTTGGTTAATGACTATAAAATTTACACTTTTTTTCAGACAATAGAAAAACTGACAGATTTTGATGAAACACATTAAATTTTTTCCATTTATAATAGTAACAATTATTATTTTAGACCTTTGACGAAACACAAGAAGGATATTTTGATGAATCACTAAAATTTAAAACAATTTGAAGCTAACGGTATCCGAAAATAACCATTTAATGCCTAACAGTGATGGACATTCATACCCTCATACATAGATGTTAATTTATCAACATCTTGCAAGGAATTTTTATGCTGAAAAGATAGTTAAATAAATTAAGGAAATTTGGTATGATGCAAAGGTGACAACTATCCACCATAGACCTAGGGACATGTATATGAATAGCTACAACTCATCATACAGCATACAACAATGAGCAAAACCAATACTGTATGGTCAGCTTTTAAAGGCTAGGGTATGATGCTGTTTATTATTATTGCAATTTATTAAGATTGGGTAAATAATGAGTTATTAAATTTTGCCTGTTTTTTTTGTAGACCAAGGTACGGAGGTAGCGATTGCCAAGGTGAAGGAATTATGGCAATGCTGTGTAATGTACAGGTAACTTTACTGTATTATCTTATTATTTTTTTTAATATTCTGGGGGAAAAGTTAGGTATTAATCAAAATATATTATCCTAGTACAAATATTTTCAAGTAAATATGATGTTATATGCAAGTTCATATGTAATTATACCCAGTTTTAAAAAATCAGGGATATTCTGTTCTACCTCTATCCGTCTGTCAGTCCGTCTGTCCCTGGAATACTATCGTCTCATATTTCTCAGGAACCACAATTCAAGGGTTTCTGAAATTTGATTTCAGGGTTTATATGAGTCAGCTTTATGGTGTGATGTGTTTTCAGATTCATAACTCAACAACTTCCTGTTTACCTTATATTTTTATTTGGCGGGAGTATCAATAATGAGCAGTACCTTACTGATTCACTTGTTTGATTAATTTATTCTGAAAATGACTTTGTTTACACTGTTTTTTTTCTTGTATATGGAAAGTTATCTGTCTATCATTAGGGCCCCGCCTAAGGCGGGTCGCCCTATAGTGATCAGTCTGTCCGTCCGTCCGTCCGTCCGTCTGTCCGTCCGTCCGTCTGTCCGTCCGTAACACTTTAGTGTCCGCTCTATATCTTGAGAACCGTTATGATTTCAAAGTTTATACTTGACATCCATTTTAACCAACACCAGAGGGTGTGTCATGATGTATGTACAACTTCCTAGGTCAAAGGTCAAGGTCAAAAACTAGTTTCAGTTGACAACCCTGTGTCCTTTGGTGAAGACCTTGTCCGCTCTATATCTTGAGAACCGTTATGATTTTATACTTAATACTTAACATGATTATTAACCAACACCAGAGGGTGTGTCATGATGTATGTACAACTTCCTAGGTCAAAGGTCAAGGTCAAAAACTTTGGTTTCAGTTGACAACCCTGTGTCCTGTGGTGAAGATCGTGTCCGCTCCATATCTAGATAACCGTTATGATTTCAAAGTTTATACTTGACATCCATTTTAACCACCACCAGAGGGCGTGTCATGATGTATGTACAACTTCCTAGGTCAAAGGTCAACGTAAAAAAAACTTTGGTTTCAGTTGACAACCCCGTGTCCTGTTGTGAAGATTGTGTCCGCTCTATATCTTGAGAACCTTTTGATTTTAAATATTATACTTGACATCCATTTTAACCAACACCAGAGGGTGTGTCATGATGTATGTACCACTTCCTAGGTCAAAGGTCTGTCTGTCTGTTGGTCTGTCCATCGCTAACAAATTTGATCCACACTATATTTTGAGAGGACAGCTGTTATTATTTCATACTTTATACCTGACAAACATTTTCAACTTAACATATATATTAACCAACACCAGAGAATGTGTCATAATGTATGCATCCTAGGTCAAAGGTCAGTCCGTCGGTCTGTCCATCCGTTCGTTGTTCTTAACAAATTGTGTCTGCTCTACCTCTCGAGAACCGTAAATATTTCATACTTTATACTTGGTGGGTCATAATATATTGAAGGCATAATTTTAAAAATATGTGACAAATATCCATTGGGCAGCACCTTTAAACATTTTGTTCAAATATCAATCCATATATCCAGAAGTCACCTTAGAGAAGTCAACAATGAGTTCACATCATGCAGTCATATCACTATTATACTATGAAAGTAAGTTGAGAATATTTATCAGTTTTAACTTAAAATCTTAGATTAAAATCACACGTGAGACTATGTAATAACTTCAAATAATGCTTCATATCAGATTATCCATACAACTTATTTACCCCACGTTATTGACAGCGGGGCCCACAGAGATGGCTCCCATCTCAATGATATCTAGTTGTAACAATTAAGGAATGACTGTAAAAAAATTTCTGTCTATGAAGAAATAACATAAAAAATGTGGTGCACACTGAATAACGTGTGTAGCGGGTTATTTAACAGAGTGCACCACATTTTTTATGTTATTTCGAATAGACAGAAAAATATTAGTCATGTCTTATAATTTAATTCTTAGAAAACCATAAAAAAAAACTGTTGATGACGTCACGGTCACATGACTAAATTATGTCTATGGGCTGATAACAACATAATGTCAGCCAATCAGAGGATGTGTTACATTCAAAATTAAATTATTAGCTTATAATAGATTAATTGGTTTGATGGATTTAACTGAACCTGTTTGAAGTAGAGTATAGTTTATGAAGAGTTGATTAAAGGGAGATAATTCTATTGGTTTTGATAAAATAAAAATACATATGATAGGATTTTAAGGCTCTTGAGTTTAGATGTCACCTGTCTCTTAAAGCTATTATAGGGTATAAAAGATTATATGTATTCTGACTTAACTTTTGTTTTTAGACATGTCAGACAAGTCAGTATAAATTAAAAGAAGAACAATGTGCTGCCACTGACAGTGTGTCTTACAATCATCAAATGTACCATTGGTTACCATATGCTTCCTCATCAGGTTTGTAAGAATGGACAAGGTTTACTTTAGGGAGCTACCATTTGATTTTTAGAGGGGTGCTAGGAAGATATTTGCTAAAAAATATCTTCAAGCAGGATGACAATTTTTGTTAAAAAAGTTAGGACACTAATTAAAAAAAAATGCACGACCAAAAAGTATGAAAAATAAAAAAGTCTAGACTGAGATTAGAACTACAAAAAATTGCAGGACAAAATTTTCATCTTAACCCCACATAAAAATCAAATGATAGCTCTCTTAGATTTAATATGGCCATGAATTTTTCGACCTTTCTATAATATATATCAACAAGAATGTGTCCCAAGTACACTGATGCCCAATCCGCATTATCATTTTCTATGTTCGGTGGACCTTGAAAATGGGATAAAATCTCTAATTTGATATTAAAATTAGAAAGATCAAATAGGGAACATGTTTACTAAGTTTCAAGTTGATCGGACTTCAACTTCATCAAAAACTACCTCGACCAAAAACTTTAACCAAAACTTTAACCTGAAACGGGACAAACAGACAGATGGACAGACAAACCAACAGACGAATGGACAAACAGATGCACAGACCAGAAAACATAATGCCGTAAATGGGGCATAAAAATTATAATCATTTGGTTCTAAAATGGATCTATTTCAAAAGCCTAACTACTAGGTTAAACAAATCTCTTTATAAGTGAACATTTAAGGATTCAAAGTATGCAAACTGTTTGTATACATATATAATGGAACTATGATGATTTTGTGCATTTTTCGTTAATTCTTAAAAGCTTGCAAGAACTCTTGGGTGCAACCTAAGATCTAAAATGTTCTGTAATCAAAAGATGCTAATGAGGATATTGAATCCAAAGACAGCCAAAGTAAATAGACATTTTTACACTTGAATGCAAATTTGTTCTCCAGTATGTAAAATCACACAAGTTAACTTTGACTTTGACAACACAACTTGTAAAATTTGACCTCACGATTAAAACTTGATTGTTGATCGACTTCAGAAGGTTATTCGGAGCAAATCTAAGGTCATCCAGAGACAAAATTCAGCTAAATACCAAAATTATAAATACATTTATTTTGCTAAAATCTGTTTAAGAAATACAGAAACTTTTTTTACCAAAAATGACGTAACAACACAAAAATGATTAATTAAGAAATTATTCTTCCCTTTTCATTAATGATAATGTAATGTGTTAAAAGAAATGATTTGTGTTCACCCTTTGTCCAACCAATCCCGGTTTACCGCGATACAATCTTCAGACAGCTGAAGATGAGAGCTGCCTGGACTACCTGGATCAGTAAAACTTTTATATTTCCTGCAAACATTGCAAACACAAGTTATCTTTCTTTTGACTTGATTAAAAAACAAATCACTAATTTTCTACAGGGCTCCATGCCTGTCAATTGTTGTGTCGCTATGCTGGTGGCCATATTGCTGTACCAAGAGGAAGTCAAATATACCAGGATGGAACAGAATGTCAAGGTCAATCTGAATTAGGAAGATGTATAAATGGGAAGTGTGAGGTTTGTATCATGTTGATGATCTTCTATGACAAAGTCAAATTAAGCTTATTACATGATGAATTAAATAAAAAACACAAGTGAATCAACGCCTGGTATATCTTCTGTCAGTAGATTCCATAAAGTGGATACCTCAAGTATGCAGGGTCGTTACAATAAAACGATATATGATAAATATTGACCATGCATCAAGACATCATATAACATTCCTTTTGAAGACAAAATCTTAAGCCATGAACAATATTACGGGGTTGAAAGATGAAGTCACTGAAGCATTAATTAACTGAGTTTGGGTAAAATTTCGGCTTGTTATTGTAGTCTACTGTTTAAACATTTTTGTAAGGGATAGGGAACATGCTGACTGCCTAAGAGGGGGCCAAATCTAGCTTCAGTGATTCCTTATTTATTCAACCAAATTTTTCCCACAATTAAAGGGGGCCTGCCCCCTCTAAATTTGGAAAAAAAAACTTTTAATGAGCTATTGAAGTCTTGAAAAAGTGGTGTTATTTGGCAAAATATTTTACCCTGTATCGTAGGAAAAAGGAACAAGGAGTTAGAATATCTGGCACAAATTCCTGAAACTCACCTATGTACATCCTTAAGCAAAATTTATCATTTTATTCTTATATTTCCAATATGTTTTAGGAGTTTGGTTGTGATGGACACCACAAATCAGGCCTACAATTTGACAAATGTGGCGTGTGTAATGGTAATGGGAATACGTGTCAGGAACACAGAGGTCATTACAAAGAAGGAGTTGCCAATAGTAAGTAAGGATATAATGGAAAGGGAAAACCTGGTAGAATATGAGGGCAACCAGGGCTTCCAAAAAATATTTGAGCCAGCCGGACATTTCATATCTGATCCCGATTTTTATTCCTTAAGACTTAGTCACAAAAGGCAATTATGGTAATCAGATGGCCATTCCAATGATTGACATTACATTAAAAAAAAAACGATTTTAAACTTTACTTTGATATGATATGAATTTGATGTTCGGATATAACTGTTTAATTGGATCAACTGTTAAGTGCATCATTCAAAGTGTGCACATCAGCGTGCTCATATCTGCCTTAGACTTTTTATTTGTGCAAAAACTTTAGTTTCGTTTTCACATTGTTCTAACCGGATGTTGACTTGACAATGGTAAAACATGGACCATAAACGGATACGTAAAATCCGTGTATGTTTACAAAGCACGACTGAGTGAAGAAGCTTTTTCCACGTTATTTCTTCAACAAAATACTTGAAATGAAAGTTAGATACAGGTATCAATGATAATTTTAGCATTTTTGAAGAAATGTAGGATGCATAATTAAATTTCCCACCTGTGCACATGCGCACACATGTTCTAGTTCATACGACGTAGTTCTGACGATTTTTCATTTAAAACCTTTTTAAATTTTTCATCAAATCATGTTGATAAACTAATTTCTAATAATTTTAATCTTTTGGACTAAATCATTTAGAAACAAACCGCTGAAAAGTAAGAAAAAAATTGTGAATAGACCGATCAATTTATACGATGTCCGGTACTGAACATAGTTCACCTGTCACCTGAACAGGTAGATTTCAGCTGTCCAACTACTAATTAGCCTCGATTAAAATTAGAAAGTATTGGATTAGGTGTTGTTTTGATAGTAATTAATCATCATGTCACATTTACGACCGGAAATGAGTTGATGTTAAAGGCAAAAGGTTGGGTCAAAAAGATCGTGAATTATGTAAAAATGACCGAAAAAGCCTTGAAAACTAAAAAGTATATGACCATTTCATGCTTTGCCCAGCCGGACTTTTACCGGACATTATACAAATGACCGGAATATATGACCGTTTTGGAAGCCCTGAGGGCAACAGTGTTTCTATATTCTCTTCCACCTATATTATGACCTATTACCAACAGAAAGAAATATCATGTGGTGTCCAACCCTCTTGTACATTTTTCATAGAATAGCGATTAATGTTCAAGTACAGTTATTAAGAACTTTCCTTAAGTGACCAACAAATAGATCAAGACAGGTAGAAGTATTGAGATATTTACATCTACACATCATCACATTGATGACTATATACATGTACATCAGCAATGATATGATTAGATAGTTTAGTTATACCTATTTTTTTCCCTACTCAAGAATATTTGATGTGTGTTTTAACTTCATGTATTATTATACCCCCGCTTTAAAAAAGGGGGGGGGGGTATACTGTTTTACCTCTGTCTGTCCGTCAGTCCGTCTGTCAGTCCGTCAGTCCGTCCGTCAGTCAGTCCCTCCCATGAAACTTTCGTCACATTTTTCTCAGGAACTACACATCCACCCTTTCTGTAATTTGGTATCAACATTTATATATGTCAGCCATACCGTGTGATGCGTTTTCAGATTCATCACTTGACAACTTCCTGTTTACCGAACACTTGTATGATTTTACACATGATAACCAAGTTAAAAATTTTCGTCACATTTTTCTCAGGAACTACAATACAAGGATTTCTGAAATTTGGTTTCAGGATTTATATAAGTCAGCTATACCGTGTGATGCGTTTTCAGATTCATCACTCGACAACTTCCTGTTTACCGAACACTTGTATGATTTTACACATGATAACCAAGTTAAAAATTTTCGTCACATTTTTCTCAGGAACTACAATACAAGGATTTCTGAAATTTGGTTTCAGGATTTTTATAAGTCAGCTATACCGTGATGCGTTTTCAGATTCATCACTCGACAACTTCCTGTTTACCGAACAATTGTATGATTTTACACATGATAACCAAGTTAAAAATTTTCGTCACATTTTTCTCAGGAACTACAATACAAGGATTTCTGAAATTTGGTTTCAGGATTTTTATAAGTCAGCTATACCGTGTGATGCGTTTTCAGATTCATCACTCGACAACTTCCTGTTTACCGAACACTTGCATATTTTTACACTATTAATATTATCCACTTGCGGCGGGGGTATCATCAGTGAGCAGTAGCTCGCAGTTTCACTTGTTAATATTAAATTTGTATTACAGAATATGTTACATTTGTAACTGTACCAAAAGGAGCTACAGGCATTGTTATCACAAATTTAAACCAGTTCTGCCACCTAAGTAAGTATATCCTGGTTGTAAACATAGTTTATGTTCTCCTTCGTTATGCTCAAACGAACATAAAGATTGTCTGAATAATGTGTAAATAAAACAAAATCAATGTGGGATGAGAAATAGCACTGATCAGTTTGATAATAAATTATAACAATTCTGTACATCATGGTCTCCAAAAGCTCCGAAAAAATGGTAGACCATCTACAAATACAAAAATGTTCAATCTGAAAACGAGATAACTCTGAAAACCTTTCTGATCTGTTAAACTCTTACTTCCTGTTTTCCAAAACTTTGAATTACAAGTTAAGATGCTAACACATGGTTTCTCCTTTTCATTTTCTTTTTGTTTACACCATGACAAGTTACAGAACAAGTTTGCATTTTGTTCCAGTATAATGAATTTTTACCTGGTAGGGGCCTATGTATTGCCATGCAATACTCTCAGAATGCTTGTTATTTCAATATTTCAGTTTCATAAATGATTGAACAAAAAAAAATCAAAATTTAGATTGTTTAGGTATCTTGTATCTAGTGCCCCTTTAAGATATAAACCCTGACCATCAAAACATTGAGTCATAATTCTCAACTAATTATTTTCTATTATGGTAAAGTGTAGCTGAATTTTCCTCATACTGAACTATTCCTGTGTGTTTTACAGGTGTACAAGTTAATGGAAAAAGACTGTTCAGTCAGGATGGAAACTCTCAGTCCAGTTCAGGAACATATTCAGGCAGTGATGTTGTTGCAAAGTACAGAAGACAAGGTCCAGAAAAGATAGAAATAAATGGCCCATTACCTGCTAATGTTGAGGCACAGGTAACTAATTTATCACTCCATGATCTGTGTAAACTTCCATGTTACACCATTTCCCATACACTCCACTTTACACCATTCCCAAATACACTCCACTTTACACCATATGCTATACACTATTCTCCTCAACCTCATGAAATCATTTGGAATATTGTACATTTCAAAGGAGAAAATTCAGAAAGACCCCTTTTTGGCCCCAAAATATATCAGTTTTTCAAAATTGTTATAATGTAAACTTTTAAGCTATTAAATGGAAAGTAAAATACTTCTGCTACATAAATATGGGCTGTTTTTAACAATACAATGCACATACACCGGGTACTAGCATCATTAAGTCATGCTAAATGACTGAAATCTTCACAATTTTAGCGTTTGAGTTAAATTCTAGACGATTTTCGTCTTAAATGGAAGTGGCCGCATTCTTGTTCATTCTTAAGCTTGAATTAATAATGAGCGTCTGAAATGACTAAATCAGTTTAAATCATTCACACAAACTAATTAAATCGACTAAAGTAGCCACTTAAGTGTACAAAATCTTTCATCAGATGAACCTGAATTTGAGGCCAAAATGGGCCATTACCGGACCTACTCCATTGAAAATAATGCAGAATATTAAACAAGATTCAGGATAACATAGGAGTAGGACACATAAGGCTAGCTAATACAATGACTAGATAGGAAATATGTATTTGTGTTGCAACCTTAGTACTTGAGTTTTAAACATAACATGACAAATATCTCTGATTTTTTTTTTTCTTTTTAAATGCAATGACATGTTTAATTTCCCCTTAACACCATACTCAATTAACAGATAGACAGATATATACTGTAAATTCAGAAATAAAGCGAGGTTTTTATTATTGCGAAAAATGCGACAGAGTTGTAAAAGCATTAATTGGAACTCGCATTTTGAAATATTTTATATGAATTAAACAGGATTTTTTTCAAAAATCGTAAAAATTAAAATCGTATTTAAGTCGAAAATGACAAAATCGAAATAATAAATGCACGCAATAATTTCTGAATTTACAGTACTAGTATATAAAATAATTAATTTGTTGGTATTCAGCAGTTGTGCAGAAAAGTTTCCCTCATGTTCACCTGTCTTTTGTTTTATTTGTAGGTCTGGAGAGATTATGGATCAGGCTATGTAGGAACTAGTCCAGATGTGACCTATACATACTACACGCCATCTGGTGGTTCACGATCTGCTTATAAATGGACCAAAACACCAGGATCCTGTAGTCAGACGTGTGGCCATGGTAATTTATGCTTACTAGTTGAAGGGCTATTCCATTAAAAAAAATGTGGGAGGGTAGGAAGGGAATTTCAAAATATTCCTTAAAACAACAAAGAATCATTTTTATATGAATTTGGTTAAATATACTTACCATGAAATTACATTTATATTATATAGAATATGTTTGATTTCACAACATGTTCTCATCGCAATTAACTAGGTGATTAAAAATTACATCCATGAGATGTACTCACCTACGTCATAGTTCACCTGTGTAACATACACTAGCTTTAGTTTTAATTTTTGCGTTCAAGAGAACGCATGTTTCTCGTCGGCAAGGATTTTTAACAGTTTACTGTTGAAAATCCTTATGTTTTATAAAAGACATTATTTGTTTTCGGAATATCGGTATACGATTAATTTAATGTGAATCAGAATACAGCGCTTCTGCCAAGTTTCTGATATGCACGTTTTCGTCATTTTTACAGCTTACGAGTCTGGAAATACGACGACATAGAAAATGACCTTTGTTTAGCCGCCATTTTCAAACATTAAATCGGGTCCGAGGAAAGGTAGAATTTAACTGTCAAAATCGGACATGTTACGTGAGTGCTACGTTTTTAAAAAGATATATTTTTAAATGGATGTTTATTTCTTTTTTCACGCTCAGCTGACCGGATTTTTCACTGCATTAGAGCAATGCTACGAAACGGGTCGAGTGTAAAGTTTGGATAAAGTCGATTGTTTACAATTTGCAGTCTGTACACGAGACTGTGTAAACACATCACTATATTAAAATCAGAATTGGTATTTTGACCAGATCTGATTGTTTTTTCATGTGGAAAACGTCCGTATGGGAGCGTATACCACTATTGTCACTAGAACCTCAATTGGTTCGATTGTTTACAATTTGCAGTCTGTTACGTGTACACCTGGTACACGAGACTGTGTAAACACATAACTATTAAATCAGAATAGGTATTTTGACCAGATCTGATTATTTTAATGTGGATAACGTCCGTATGGGAGCGTATACCACTATTGTGACTAGAACCTCAATTGGTTCAATAAATTTCAATCAGAAAAGGGAATCTGCCCATTTCTGATTGTCTTATTTTGAAAACGTTCCATACAGGGAGCGTAGACCAACAGTGATACTGTTTTAACAGTTGATAAATACATCACAATCAGAATAGGGATTTTGCCCACAACTGATGATGTTTTTTTGGTTAACCTTCCATTCAGGGAACATAAACCATATTTATTGAAAATAAAACGTGCTCAATGGATCACTATAGACTTAAAATAGAATAGGGATTTTGCCCAAGTCTATTTGATTAATGTTGACATGTTTCATACAGGAAACATAGGAACTAGAACAACATGCATGATTTAGAATCTATAAGTTGCATTCATTCTAATAAAATACAGATTTGATATCTTACATAAAATTAAATCATAACTATTTATTGATTGCACATTGATATTTATGGAGCATAGAATTGCACGTGGATGATTGTTGCAAATAAAATAAATTAGAATCAGACTAGTGAATTTAAGTCCAGGTCTATCTGACTTTTCTAGACATCCTTCCACCCAGGGAACATTATGTCTACTTTTATTATATTTTAAAACAACACAAGCATAGCTAATATTTGGTTGCACATTGTTTTTTGTGATGAACCAACAGTTTAGTCAATTAACATATTTGCTCATATTGAAAATATATTGAACAAGTGTCTGGAAATAGTCAAGACAGATATTAAAGACACTAAAATGATACATTGTTATCTAGTACAATACAAATGTGATTGTAGTTTAAGCATACCAATACATACTTCTTTTAAATATGTCCAGTTTAAATCAGGACAGTAATTCTAGAAGCCTGAAATATTTTTCCAGAACAGCAAATTGCTGTAAATATTTAATTATTTTTTTACTGATAAATAATTCTCCAATGCTCTAACAGACATGGAGACAGTAAGAATGGAGCACTGTTCTAAATACAGTTGATAGCTTGTGACAACTCTTTTTACTAATATTAAATTTCATGGTCAGTTTACTTATGACAAGAAGAACATGAATATTATAAGTATGAACTGCTATAACCAATTGTTTGTTTTTGTCGGCAGTAAGGAAACAAAGGCTTTTATATGTTTTTATGTAAACATTAGATTGTCTATTGAATAAAGAGTTTAGGGGATGCCATGATGCATTTCACAAAGACTCATTCAAGGTAATGGCTTATATATTGATTACATAATTCAGAGTGTACATTGCCAATGCATTTATTAAATATAATATGTACTAATTCTGTTTTGTTTTGAGTACACAAAAAAGAGGTGATAACGTAAGACTTAAGAGACTATCTTACCCTCACTATATGGGAATCACTGTCAAATTATACATATATCTTCCAATCATGAAAGCAAAAGGAGTTTGGATGTTCTTTTTAAGATAGAAAAATTATGCCTTAATTTACATCTTAAGTTTTCTAAGCAATGCCAACAGATGGGCAAGTTTCTGCTATAAGGATTCATTCATTGGGTCTGTTTTATTCTTAATGTGAGATTGGTAGAACCCAACAGTTTATGCAATGGCTACACATTGTTTTTCCTAGAGTTAAATATTGATTCAGAATTCTGAAGTATAGAGGACTCAAATATGCTGATTTATAGAAACAAGATTATCATTAATTTAGATCTTGTAAAAAAAAAAATAGTAAAATATTGGTAAATAAATAAATAAGATTTAAAGCATTGTGGATGCAGGATTTATTTAAAATGCTAGACATGGTCTAGGAAATTGAAGTAGTTCTCAAGATTTGAAACTATCTATTATACAGCTCTTTATATAAACCTTTTATTTATGACTGAGATGCAGAAAAAAAGAAGAGGTTTTTTTTTTTGGAGTAACACATGATGTACCAATATAAACATATAATATATATACATTTCAATTGGTTCTCAAATTTTAGCACCAGTGTAGAAGCAGTTAATCTAACAGCAAAATGTAGGAAAAGCAATTTATTTAAAAGACTGATTAATATTA
>CM034353.1:62443467-62453737 GCA_019925275.1 Mytilus edulis
AAAAATTTGAACTTTTTTTTCAAGTGGTCACTGAACCATAAAAATGAGGTCAAGGACATTGGACATGTGACTGACAGAAACTTCGTAACATGAAGCATCTATATACAAAGTATGAAGCATCCAGGTCTTCCACCTTCTAAAATATAAAGCTTTTAAGAAGTGAGCTAACGCCTCCGCATCACTATCCCTATGTCGAGCTTTCTGCAACAAAAGTTGCAGGCTCGACAAAAACTATATATTTAAAAACAAATGAAAATGGATCTAATTAACTTAAATTTTTTTCTAAAATGTTTATTTACTCAAGACTTGAATGATTAGGACTCGGAATAGAATGAACTCTAAGAGTTAATTATCATTTAAGAAAAAGTGATACACAAGTTAATTTGAGTTATTTCCCCTTTTCCTGTATTGATTTGTCTAATTGAATAACATGTCATTTGGCTGCTTTACGACCAACGACACCTTCCTAAAATGCAATACAATAGGAAGGATATGAGAGTTGGTAAACAAGGATTTTAAAAATATTTGGATGCATTAAATATTCGAACACAAACAACAAAAAATTAAAGACAAGATTAGGTTCCTCCTTGCATATTTTTTTCTTTGTTTTGGACAGAAGGGTATTTCAATACAAATAAGAAAAACATTCATAGCTAGACTTGAAGATGAAAGAAACTGTATTAAAGAGTAGATAAATAAATAATGGAATTTCTTTTTGCTATAAACTTGAGGATTTTTATATATCATAAAATTATTCCCCTTGTTAAAATTTGTTTGTAAAGAAGATCAGAATTAATGATAAGAATCCCACCTAAAAATAACCTTTACAGAAAGGTCTGGCCCAGAAAATCATGCATTTTATCATCTCTGAAATTTTCCGTAATCATATTAGGTCGACTTACACAAGACCAATCTGTAGCCTTCCATACCCCTGGACAAGGTGTTATATTACAGGATTTGGAAGTCTGTGGCTTTCTTTGTCCTCTACAGTGACTTTCAGCTACAGGCGTGTGACTTCCATGTTGTAACACAGTACACTGAACTGTTCGATGTGTAATGCCACCTCCACATGTTCTTGAACAAGATTCCCAATTACCAACAGACCAACTGTTAATAGACATTTTATATTTACTATAGTTGGCATATGATTTTAAAGTTTTTTCTTCTTCACAAATTTCATGTTTTGTTAGTTGACTGATCAAGGTTATAAGAGGAGGGATTGGATCTTAAATAAAACCAAGTTTAACACCCCTCCCCAATCAGTGGCTATTTTTGTCATATCTGTATGTTTTTTGTTACATATAAAAATAGGTATGTGATGTTTTTTATTATTTATTAGAGTTTGACATATTATATAGACATCTATCTATTGTTGAAGGCTGTTTTTTGCTGACTTCTAGATGTCAATTTTGTAGATGTGTTGATGTTTTATGAAGGACTCAACTTCAACTTACCCAGGAGGACAAGGATTACCATTACAAGCTTCTGGTGATTCTGAAGGCTTACTGAATAAATTACAATGGAAGTCATCAGCTGGCTTGTTATTATTAACCTGCACACAAGTTACCACTGGTATTGAATGCCCTGTAAATATAAAATACTAGGGTATGCAGTAGGAACGTATCAGTGTTTCATAACTATTTTTCGTTTTGATCCAGAATTACATTTTCTTATCTTTTCCATGCACAAAGAAGCACATTTTGAGTTAAGACATCTAATATTCAGTAAAATATTTGTGAAATTACAATACCTAGTTGAGGAGTTTCCATGGGAGATAACCAAGTTTTTTTAAAAAGTCTTTTATATGATTTTAAGTTATCTCCCATGGATGTTTTAATTCAAATGATGTCTAATTCTTATGAATATAGAAGACTTTCAAAAGAAAAATGTTATAAAAGCTTAGATTATAGGAATTCAAAATTACTACCTTTCACTTTAAGCATGACAATTACAAGAAAATTTGTACATACAAATAATTGTTAGATTGATTTTTCATATCATTGATGTGGAATTAAAGTCTTATAGGATTTTAAGGATGCTTTATTTTATCATCTTGCACTTTCACAAGACAATCATAAGACCAATTCCCACATTCACAATATAAAATCAAATAGTTGTGGTATAATTACCAATACCACAACTATCCACAACCGACCAAAGGACGTTGATGTAAGTAACTTGCTGTCACCAAAATGTCTTGATAGAATCTTTGTTACTGGTAGGAAGGGTGGTGTCTCAAGAAAGGTTTAAAACATAACAGGAAACTTATATTAAATCTTACAATGTGTTGCTCCATTTTCATAGATAACTTTAGGGCTGTTCCATTGAAATGTACGTGGGACGGTAGGAAGGGAAGTTTATTGAATGTGGGTCATGGGTCTTTTTTTAGTATGCCTCTATTACCATTATGTAAAATTGTCAAAATAATGGTTGTTGGTTGTTTTAAGGGATTTTGAAAGTCCCTTCCTACCCTCCCACATACATTTTAATGGAATAGCCCTTCAACTAGTAGGCATAAGTTACCATGACCACAAGTCTGACTACAGGATCCCGGCGTTTTGGTCCATTTATAATTAGATCGAGAACCACTAGAAGGCGTGTAGTATGTATAGGTTACATCTGGACTAGTTCCTACATATCCTGATCCATAATCTCTCCAGACCTACAAATAAAAAAAAACAAGTGAACATGAGGAAAAATTTCTGCACAACTGGTGAAAACCTACAATTTGGTTTTCTTATAAATCTGTCGAAGTACCATTCAACGCCTTACAAAATGAGTATGGTGTAATGGAGAATGGGGTATGGTGTATATAGGAAAGGAGAATGGGGTGTGGTGTATGATGCAAAAAAGGAAAAAAATGCATTATGGGGAACATTGAATAATGTTTTCTAACTATTGAACAGAATAAGTTCGGTATAGGTAACATTTGGCCTTTATAGTCCATTAAGTTAAACAATGATTGAACTTGATGAAAAGAGACCCAAGTTTCAGGTACTGTAAATTCAGAAATTATTGTTTGCATTTATTTTTTCGCATTTGCATTTTAGACTTAAAGAAGCTAGAAATAGAAGCCATTTTAGTGCCTTAAATATGGAGCCTTCTCCTATATATGTCATCCTGAATCTTAGTAAATAATCTGCATTATTAAAAACTTTGAATTGTACAATATCCTGTATGTGTGTATACCATATGGTTTATAGTGGAGTGTAATTGGGAATGGTGTAAAATGAAAAATTTACACAGATCATGGAGTGATTAATTAGTTACCTGTGCCTCAACATTAGCAGGTAATGGGCCATTTATTTCTATCTTTTCTGGACCTTGTCTTCTGTACTTTGCAACAACATCACTGCCTGAATATGTCCCTGAACTGGACTGAGAGTTTCCATCCTGACTGAACAGTCTTTTTCCATTAACTTGTACACCTGTAAAAACACACAGGAAAAGTTCAGTAGGAGGAAAATTCAGCTTCACTTTACCACAATAGAAATAATTAGTTTACAAGTATGACTCTCATAACTTGTAATTAATAAAAATTTGCATACACCTATAGTAATTCTGTTTTTCATACATATATATCTTGCGATTAAGCGCCTTTTCTCTTGTCCAGAAAAATTAATTAATCAGATCGACACGTATATTTTGCATCCATATCATTAGAGTTACTGTGAATTCATTTATTTTCGTTGGTACCAATTTTCGTGGAATAAGGAAAACTTGCATATTTGGGGATATTTAATTTCGTGGTTTTGACAACGTCTGCAAGAGTCCTTTTGAAAATTTGTAAATTTGTTGAACTTTTAAATTCATGGTTCCCCTGTTACCACGAAACCCACGACAATTAGTATCCAATGAATAATAATGAATCTACAGTATCTCTTTTTCTGATGGAAATTTTTTGTATTTGTAGATAGTCTACCATTTTTTCAGAGCTTTGGAGACCATGATGTAAGATTGTTATAATTTATTATCAAATTGATCAGTGCAAATTCTCATTCCACATTGCTCTTTGTCATATTTACGCATTATTAAGACAGTCTATATATTCGTATAAGCATAGCAAAGGGGAATTAAATTATGTTTACAACTAGGAGCACCTGAGCTCACTCCTAGTTTTTGATGGGGTTCATATTGCTTAGTCTCAAGTTTGCTATGTTGTTTCCTGTGTGCTATTATTTGTATGTTTGTCTTTTTCTTTTTTAGCCATGGTGTTTATTTTCGATCTATGAGTTTGACTGTCCCTCTGGTATCTTTCACCCCTCTTTTATATACTTACTTAGGTGGCAGAACTGGTTTAAATTTGTGATAACAATGCCTGTAGCTCCTTTTGGTACAGTTACAAATGTAACATATTCTGTAATACAAATTTAATGTTAGTCATACATGAATTTATAACACACATCAAATATTTTGTACTTTAAATATGAAAGAACAAGAATTAGTCCCCAGTACATGGATGCCCCACTCGTACTATCATTTTCTATGTTCAGTGGACTGCGAAATTGGGGTAAAAACTATAACTTGGATTAAAATTATAAAGATCATATCATAAGGAACATGTGTACTAAGTTTGAAGTTGATTAGACTTCAATTCATCAAAAATTGCCTTGACCAAAAACTTTAACCTGAAGTGGGACAGACGGACAAAAGGATGGACAGACGCAGACCAGAAAACATAATGCCCCTTTACTATCGTAGGTGGGGCATAAAAAATAGGAATAATTAAACTATCTAATCATATCATTGCTGACATAAAGTCATCAAATTATGAGCTGATGGATGTAGATGTAGAGATCTCAATACTTCTATCTGTCTTGATCTATTTGTTGGTCACTTAAGGAAAGTTCTTAATACATTGTAACTGTACTTGAACATTAATCGCTATTCTATGAAAAAATGTACAAGAAGGTTGGATACCACATGATATTTCTTTCTGTGGGTAATAGGTGATAGGTGACGTAGCAAATACAACTGTTTCCAATTAAAACAAAAATATAGGTGGAAGGATATATAGAAACACTGGTCTCCTCATGTTCTACCAGGTTTTCCCTTTCCATTATATCCCTACTTACTATTAGCAGCTCCTTCTTTGTAATGACCTCTGTGTTCCTGACAAGTATTCCCATTACCATTACACACCCCACATTTGTCAAATTGTAGGCCTGATTTGTGGTGACCATCACAACCAAATTCCTAAAACATATTGGAAATATAAGAATAGAATGATAAATTTAGCTTAAGGATGTACTAAGGTGAGGTTCATGAATTTGTGCCAGATGTTCAAACTCCTTGGGTTTTTTTCCTACGATACAGGGTAAAATATTTTGCCCAATAACACCCATTTTTCAAGACTTCAATAGCTCATAAAAAGTTATTTTCCAAATTTAGAGGGGGCAGGCCCCCTTTAATTGTGGGAAAAATTTGGTTGAATATATAAGGAATCACTGAATCTTGAGTGGGCCCCCTCTTAGGCAGTCAGCATGTTCCCTCCCCCTTACAAAAATGTTTAAACAGTAGACTACATTAACAAGCCGAAGTTTTACCCAAACTCAGTTAATTAATGCTTCACGTACTTCATCTTTTAACCCCATAATATTGTTCATGGCTTAAGATTTTGTCTTCAAAAGGAATGTTATATGATGTCTTGATGCATGGTCAATATTTATCATATATCGTTTTATTGTAAGGACCCTGCATACTTGAGGTATCGACTTTATGGAATCTACTGACAGAAGATATACCAGGCGTTGGTTTACTTGTGTTTTATTATTTAATTCATCATGTAATAAGCTTAATTTGACTTTATCATAGAAGATCATCAACATGATACAAACCTCACACTTCCCATTTATACACCTTCCTAATTCAGATTGACCTTGACATTCTGTTCCATCCTGGTATATTTGACTTCCTCTTGGTACAGCAATATGGCCACCAGCATAGCGACACAACAATTGACAGGCATGGAGTCCTGTAGAAAATTAGTGATTTGCTGTAGAAATATGCAAACTTTAGTCTTTGGTGTAAGTAACATGACAAAATATTGTAATCAATTCAGTGAAAAATTATAAATAAAGATGGATACTTTTTAAAGGTGCAGAGTTCAATGGGCATTTTTTCAATAAGAGTTTGATAGTTTTTTAATAAAGTCAAAAGAAAGATAACTTGTGTTTGCAATGTTTGCAGGAAATATAAGAGTTTTACTGATCCAGGTAGACCAGGCAGCTCTCATCTTCAGCTGAACACAAATCATTTCTTTTAACACATTACATAGACAATAACTGTTTAGTGTCTTTAAATATCAGCTGTATTTGTACGAGGCTAGGAAACAAGGTGTATGCGAGCTTTTAGCGAGCTACTACACCTGTTTCGAGCCGAGTACAAATACATCTGATATTTAAAGACACTAAACAGTTATTGTCTTTATCCTGCAATTAGTTCTGTATATTGTTTGTGTTTTTAAAGACACACAAATTAACATATTTAGCATTTATTTTCGATTTGTAATCCATTGAGGCCCGCGTAGTAATATCAAAATCACACATTACGCTGAAGAATGGTTCGCAAAAAAGAATCTCGAATGGTCAACAATAAAACATCGCTCAAGGTGAATAATTATCTATTTTAACATAACAACTAATTTCAACAGTAAAAACAAATAACAAAACATTGTCTAATTTGAAACAGAAGTGTACGAGTTGTCCTACGCTTCAGACTTGACATTCACTAAACATGCAAGCTGAAATTGACATGGTTGATTTTGTAACACAATCATACACATTCAAGTTTTGAAATCGACAATTGTCATCGTCATTGGAATGCAACTTGAATACACATTCTGAGGTCACACAGGTTCAAACAATACTCAGTCCGGCAGTGGGCGGAGCTTTAAAGCGTTATCTGTATAGTATACAGATACAGCATAGCGATATCTGTAGGGCTGTATCTGTATAGTAGGACACCCAATTGCAGGATAAATTATCATTAATGACAAGGTAGAATGATTTCTTAATTAATCATTTTTGTGTTGTTACATTATTTTTGGTAAAAAAGTTTCTGTATTTCTTAAACAGATTTTAGCAAAATAAATGTATTTATAATTTTGATATTTAGCTGAATTTTGTCTCTGAATGACCTTATATTTGCTCCGAATAACCTTCTGAAGTCGTTTTAATCGTGAGGTCAAATTTTACAAATTGTGTTGTCAAAGTTTACGTGAACTTGTGTGATTTTACATACTGGAGAACAAATTTGCATTCAAGTGTAAATATGTCTATTTACTTTGGCTGTGTCTTTGGATTCAATATCCTCATTAGCATCTTTTGATTACAGAACATTTTAGATCTTAGGTTGCACCCAAGAGTTCTTGCTAGCTTTTAAGAATTAATGAAAAATGCACAAAATCATCATAGTTCCATTATATATGTATACAAACAGTTTGCATACTTTGAATCCTTTTAAAAATGTTCACTTATAAAGAGATTTGTTTAACCTAGTAGTTAGGCTTTTGAAATATATCTGGTCTGTGCATCTGTTTGTCCATTTGTCTGTCGGTTCTTCTGTCCATCTGTCTGTTTGTCCCATTTCAGGTTAAAGTTTTGGTTAAAGTTTTTGGTCGAGGTAGTTTTTGATGAAGTTGAAATCCGATCAACTTGAAACTTAGTAAACATGTTCCCTATTTGATCTTTCTAATTTTAATATCAAATTAGAGATTTTATCCCATTTTCAAGGTCCACCGAACATAGAAAATGATAATGAGGATTGGGCATCAGTGTACTTGGGACACATTCTTGTTGATATATATTATAGAAAGGTCGAAAAATTCATGGCCATATTAGATCTAAGAGAGTATCATTTGATTTTTATGTGGGGTTAAGATGAAAATTTTGTCCTGCAATTTTTTGTAGTTCTAATCTCAGTCTAGACTTATTATTTTTCATACTTTTTGGTCATGCACTTTTTTTAAATTAGTTTCCTAACCTTTTTAACATAAATTGTCATCCTACTTGAAGATATTTTTTAGCAAATATCTTCCTAGCACCCCTCTAAAAATCAAATGGTAGTTCCCAAAAGTTAACCTTGACCTTTCTTACAAACCTGATGAGGAAGCATATGGTAACCAATGGTACATTTGATGATTGTAAGACACACTATCAGTGGCAGCACATTGTTCTTCTTTTAATTTATACTGACTTGTCTGACATGTCTAAAACAAAAGTTAAGTTAGAATACATATTATCTTTTATACCCTATAATAGCTTTAAGAGACAGGTGACATCTAAACTCAAGAGCCTTAAAATCCTATCATATGTATTTTTATTTTATCAAAACCAATAGAATTATCTCCCTTTAATCAACTCTTTATAAACTATACTCTACTTCAAACAGGTTCAGTTAAATCCATCAAACCAATTAATCTATTATAAGCTAATAATTTAATTTTGAATGTAACACATCCTCTGATTGGCTGACATTATTTTGTTATCCGCCCATAGACATAATTTAGTCATGTGACCGTGACGTCATCAACAGTTTTTTTATGGTTTTCTAAGAATTAAATTATAAGACATGACTGTAATATTTTTCTGTCTATTCAAAATAACATAAAAAATGTGGTGCACTCTGTTAAATAACCCGCTACACGTGTTATTCAGTTTGCACCACATTTTTTATGTTATTTTTATAGACAGAAAAAATATTACAGTCATTCCTTAATTGTTACAATGATAGACAGATAACTTTCCATCAGGGGTTAAAAAATCCACTAGCCCGACGCCCGGGACTAGATCATTTACGCCTCGGGCAATTATAATGTGTAATCCGATATGCCAGACGGACTAATAACAAAAAATTCTTGACGTTTCCAAAATAGAAAGTGAAAAATCCCTTCATCACTATTCTAAGATAGCCATTTCGATTCAATTAAGTCATCCGGGATTCCAGGAATTTGAACTGGTTTGTACAGGTCCTGTTGTACATATTTTAAAAATAGAACAAATAACTCTGGCATGTCTGGGTGGCCTGGTATCATGTGTTGATTGCAATTCTCGTACTTTAAATATCGATTTCTCATACCATGGCTTGGGGTATTGAACATTGCTTATCGTGCCGAGATTTTCAATTAACGGTATTTGGGCACGAAACCATGCAACAAAATATTTCTTAATATTTTAGTACGGGAACCCCAGGGACTTCGTCAGTTTCAAAACGAAAAACGGTAGATGAAGGGAGTAACGAGGATGAAAATTTATCCCCCAAAAATGGTAAATACGACAGGGAAAAGCCGCGGAAAAAAAATAATAGTGTCCAGGACAGCGCTGTCCTGTCAAGTCTTTAGCGCGAGACTCACACATGTTCATGCTTATTTGGCGGCATTTTCCTTTGATCTATTGTTTTTTTTCTCTTTGATCTTTACAATTTGGCCAAATAAACACACATTCACTTCCTGAAAAGTTGGCAGAACTGGGACACATTGATTCCTCTGGCAAGGTTGGCTGTTGCTGATGAAAAAAACAGACAATGCTCTGTGAATATTGCCGTTAGTTGCCCTAAGCACGCCAATAAAAAGTCTGCTTTGAATGTTGGAACAACTAAGTTAGGTTAAGCACCAAAAGAATAAATAACAGATCAACAAAAATGATTAAATACAGTGTATAATGTCTCCTTCAAAACAAAGGACACCCACTTTATAGTATGCATCAAACTCTTGTTTTTTAAGGCATACTAGGGCTAGCAGGTCAGTTTTGATGGACTAGCAGTTCTTCCAACAGGGCTAGTAAAACCCTGCTGCCAATAAGTCCTGGGCTAGTAAGTTGTAACAATTTTTTTTAACCCCTGCTTTCCATATACAAGAAAAAAAACAGTGTAAACAAAGTCATTTTCAGAATAAATTAATCAAACAAGTGAATCAGTAAGGTACTGCTCATTATTGATACTCCAGCCAAATAAAAATATAAGGTAAACAGGAAGTTGTTGAGTGATGAATCTGAAAACACATCACACCATAAAGCTGACTCATATAAACCCTGAAATCAAATTTCAGAAACCCTTGAATTGTGGTTCCTGAGAAATATGAGACGATAATATTCCAGGGACAGACGGACTGACAGACGGATAGAGATAGAACAGAATATCCCTGATTTTTTAAAACTGGGTATTAATAATTACATATGAACTTGCATATAACATCATATTTACTTCAAAATATTTGTACTAGGATAATATATTTTGATTAATACCTAACTTTCCCCCAGAATATTAAAAACAA